>CABEEJ010000248.1:257590-346316 GCA_901482245.1 Timema douglasi | reverse complement strand
CAAATTCTCGCTGTCTGTGTCCCTTCGCAAAATTCTCCACAAAGAATTTAAGTTGATAGCGTCAGGCCAGCAAGTGACTGTCCATCCGGGCGATTCACGTGACCGGGATACGCTTTTAGGGTTTCTCCGGGAGCGTGAAATCCAACATTTCACTCACCCCACTGAGGAAGAGCGAGACGGTAGAATGGTCCTGCGGGGCCCTCCTCTAGAAACGACTGTTGAGGACATCGCTGAGGCGTTGTCCAGGCGAGGATACCAGGTCTGGCGGGTGACCCAACTTTCGGTCAGGGAACCGAATGGGGGCCGAGAGCGTATGTTCCCGCTATTCTTAATTACCTTGGTAGGTCGCTCGGAGGTCGCCCGACTGACGAAGGAAACCTCCCTTAACCACTTTAAGATAACCATGGAATCCTATCGTCGTCGGAGTGTGCCTCAATGTCACAATTGCCAAAGGTTTGGTCATTCTTCCCCGACGTGCGGAGCACTGCCCTGTTGTGTTAGATGCGGGGCAGGACACAGCACCCAAGACTGCAAGCTATCTGTAGACAGCCCCGAGATAAAATGTGTCAATTGTCTCGGAGCCCACCCGGCCAATGCGGGGATTTGTCCTTGTAGGGCCGCATACATCCAGGGCAGAGAACGAGCTGCTCCTCCCCCTCGAACACACGCGGTGCCATCTGCCCCTAGACTCGCTGGTTGCCCAGGCCAACCACAGTGCCCTCTCTCGGACCCAGCTTCGTTTCCGGCGTTTCCTACTGTTAGTGCTATTCCCGGATTCGCACCAGCCACTCCTCATCTGGAGGTCCCATCAGAGGGGTCCTCCGACATAAAATCACTGTTTTCTGAGATTTCGGAAATTGTATCTCTAGTCCGTTCCCTCCAAATATGTAAACACCTACCCCTTCTGAAGTCCTTGCTCACCAAGCTATGCTCTGCCCCCACACTGTGTGACAAATTTAACGTATTTCTCGAGTTCTTACCTCGGTTCTTCAATGAGTAAAGCTCCCGTTCTGCTTCTTTGGAATGCCTGCTCACTTATTTCAAAGCTCGATGAGCTTACTCATCTCCTAAGAGAGCGGTCCGTCTCCCTTGCCATCGTAACCGAGACATGGCTAAAACCCCATCACTCGGTAACCATACTATCCTTCTCAGTGTATAGAGCGGATAGGATTGGTCACCGGAGGGGTTGAGTGGCACTTTTTGTACGGGACGATCTTTGCCATCATCGACTTGCCATTCCAGCCCTACCAAACCTCGAGGCTGTGGCGGTTCGACTTTTGGGGGGAGCGTACTCGGTCACTCTGTGTGGTGCTTACGCCCCCCCGGGCTCACCTCTTCTCTGGGCTGATCTGTCAAAGATCCGTGGGTTGGGAGCGAGCCTTGTCCTTGGAGGCGATTTTAATGCTCGCCACGTGGAGTGGGCTTGTCGATCTACTGATGCAAGAGGCACCTTGCTGCGCCGGCTTTCAGCGGACAACGGTCTCTTCGTTCACCATCCTAACCTCCCTACCTATGTTCCCAGCCACGCTCGGCGTCATCCGAGCGTGCTGGACATTTTTCTTACCACTGCTCGTCCCTTCCTCTCCCCACCCGAGACTGTCCTGTCCCTATCCTCCGATCATGACCCTGTCCTTACTTCACTCTGCTTCTTGCCTTTCTCTTCCAGTTCTGAACCTCAATTCAATTTTTCTCGAGCGAACTGGGCCCGTTATCGTTCCCAGCTTTCTTCCTCACTTCAGTGTAATTTTTCAGTTCCTACCAAACTGATTCTTGAAGAGCGGGTTCAAACTTTGACCTCAGCTATCCTATCGGCAGCCTCTTCTTCAATTCCGGCCCGGAGGCCTCCCACGCTGGGTCCAAGTCTCCCGCCCCCGATCTTAGAGATGCTGGCACAGCACAGTATCAGAACCATTGGTGCCGATCCCGGGGGGCCTGCTCGTCCTCACCGCCGCATACGCCACCTCTTACAACAGCCCCCACCTCTTACAACAGCCCCCACCAATTGTAGTGGAGCTCCTCTGGGCCCAAGTTATTGGTACCCAACTGAACAACTAACTCTAAGACAATACAGCTCTAAAAGCTTAATTTAATTTATCTTTAAGTGCAACGGGGTTTTTTTGAAAAATTTTCCTTGCATCTTTTTCAGTTGTTAATTTTTCGTCATGTATTATAGTGTCTAACTTACATTTTAAAACTTTAATGTTGGCATTTGTATTCTCTCTATCCTTGAAAAATGTATGTAATAGGTCTCATTAACAAATAAACTAAACTAAACTATCCTTCTCACGAGTTAGCGCTACGGCTGCTCCTCGCTCACCTCCCTCTACGAGTTAGAGCTTCGGCTGCTCCTCGCTCCCCACTCCACCCCACTTCACGAGTTAGCGCTTCAGCTGCTCCTCGCTTCCCACTCCACGAGTTAGCGCTCCGGCTGCTCCTCGTGTCCTACCCTCTCATCCCGCACCTCTTACCTCTCCTCTCAGAACGTAATGCCCAAGCGCACCCGCCGCGGCACTTCTGGTGGAAAGAACAAGCTCCATCCAACCCCTAACTCCCCCAAACCCGCTCTCTCCTCCGTGAACTACACCTCCTACGACAACTCTCTTCCCTCCCCCTCTAATCAGTTCCCAGTGTCCCAGCTCGCGACGCGCAACGCCAGCTCTGGACCTTGAACGCTCCCCACCCGCTTCTATCGACTGGGACGCCCTTCAGTGGGATTTCGTGGAGATCCTCCTACAGTAAGTGTGTTGCGAAACAAAAGAACGTAACAAACTAAAACACTGTATTTTATCAAAACAGCAAATCATTAAGAAATTTCTGTTACCATTTATACTTGCAAGTAAATGGCAAATCAAATGATATTATAATCACATTAAGGCCTATATAATTTGATTTTGTAATATTCATACATCTCACTAGAATCAAAATCCAGACGAAGGACATTTATTTGCACATGAAAGGTTAGGAAGGTAAAGTAAAAAGTGGACGATGCTCAAAAACCTAACCCATAAATATTTCATTTATTTTTGTTGATTATTAAAAAAAACAGATAGTTTTTTTGAATCAATACACTCACAAATATATGGAGAATCGATAGAAACTAAAACTATATTATTTGAATTCGAAAGTATTTGACATCACATTAAAAAAGTAACACTATTTGTTTAGTTTTTTTAATGGCACTTTCCACAAAATTATTAAACTATTCATAAAGTACTGAAACTGCTCACATCCTGATGGGTTAAATTCTCTTAGTACGACTCTACTACAGCTTGGTAGTAACAACCGATATGTTGCTGCAAGTAATTTAATTAAATAACATTTAGGGATGATAGGTACTATCAATAATTGTCTTAACGTTTAAGTCGTAAATAGTATATGAAAAATGTCTACTTAAAGGCGGAAAACAAACCTGGGAACATTATAAAGACGGAAGTACCAAAGTACTATATTTAAATCTCTTTTTTTTAAATAATAAAACTTTATTGAAACATTATAGAATAAATGCTAGAACGAAATAAGTAAAAGTGAAAGGTGAGTGGTATTGATTTGCCTCGGTACGGTATTGAGCATTCTGCAATTACGTACCCTATAAGATAGCTAATTAACACCACTCACACTTTCGATAGTGAATTAATATTTTTTAAAGCTACTCAAAAATCACCCTTTTCCTTAACTCTTCACCTTTGCTTATTTTATTCTTGCATTCTGCCATATCCCTTTATTCAAAGAAAGACTCTAATTTTCGTATTCAGACAAACTTCCCTGAATGCTACTCATCAGGATTAAATAAAAAAATCCCCTCAGATGCTATGGGCTAGATGGTAAGACTGATGGATGCCTTATTCCTTTCACACATCAATACATTTTTTAAATAATAATTTATAGCCATGTTTATATGAGCAAATTTTACCAAACAAATAATTACCATGTGATTTATAATACAGTTTTTCAAATTTAAATTATCTTATATCAATGAGAAAATGATTAATTGTAATTTGTATGCTATTATTTGTTGTGAGCTATTATTTTTATTCCTTAGTTATCACATTCGGGAAAAAATACTGTCTAGCAATTAAATGTAAACTTGGAGGTTCAAACGTCTCTTCAAAATTTAAATTACGCGCGCACTATTCCACAACGACACTAATGCCATTTGGCTTCAATGTCTGATAACTGGAACTAAAGAGTATCCAGACCCGTATATCTTAGACTTTGGGCTAAGCTCTTGGGGTCAGAACCATTGATCTCTATAATATAACTGGATGGACATACACATACACATTGCCAAGGACAAAAGCGTGACGCTCAAGTTTATCGTCTGTTACACTGTGGGGGGACAGATTTAACGGTTTCTTTCAATGTTCTTATGCGAAAACATGTCTCTGATGAATAAAAGTGTTATTGTTTAAAATAGTGAAGTATTATATCACACTGTTCTGAAGAAGCATTTACATTAAAGGATAGGCTTATACAATTCAGTTTTACAGGTAATACTGTACAAATACGAATGCAATCTTGATCATATTTAAATAATTATGTAGTTGTCATCAATGTTGCTTACAGTCTGCCAAGACTACGCTTATATTTATTTTAAGTTGGTTACTAGCTTGTATATTGGTTTCAGCAGCCATAGGCTATTATATTGAAAGTTCAATAAATATAATGAATAAGATATCTTAAAACTTGATCACATATGTTTGAATGACAAACTTTTTGTAGTTACCATACATTCAACCTATCACTTAGGTTATAGGCTTGTAGAAAGTATTATAATACCATTTTTTTTAAAGTTGGCTCATATCTTGAATATTGCTTTCAGAAACTATATTATGTTGAAAGTTCAATAACTATATTTAGAAAAATTAGCTAAAAACAGTATTACATTTGTTTGAATGACATACTTTTTGTAGAAGTCTTACGTTCAAATGATAATTTAGGTTATAGGCTTACAGGAAGTATAATATCCATTAAACACTGAATTTAGTAATAATCCCAATCTGTAATGCTTTATTTCATAACAGAATACTATCGCATATATAAATTTTGTTAGGATAGACATCCATTATAACGAAAGTAAAAATTTCCTTCTGAAAGGTATTTTATCCTAATTAAACACAACTAAATGGTAGGATTCTGGTACGAAATAAAGCCTTTTAACCAAGCTTCCTTAAAAAATAATCGTATATATTAGGCTACATTAACTTATTCAAAGAAAAAACTAACCAGTTTCGAACTTTGATATGCTCTTCAAAGCTTTTTCTAACATACCTATTTCATTTAACTAATCACACATTGATGTATCTCATATATTCAATCAAATTAATGAACGATGTCAAAATACCACATAGCCTTGTATGAGTGTAAGAGAGAAAGAGATACCTAAAAGTTTCTTATTTCGAAAATTTCAGCCACAGATGTCCGTCCAGTTATAATTATTATAGAGATCAATGGTTATAACTGGTTTGAACGCATATAAAAATCAAGAAAGCAAAGATAAGGAATAATCAAGAAAGTATCAATCGGGAGTAAATAGAATAAACGTTTTCATGGCTGATTGAAGAAAATATATGATGTCTTCAGTACCATTGAAGAAAGAAGAAAAGATTTAAAATACATAAATAGAACGTGGACTTGTGAATGTTAACACATAGACAGAAAATATGTTTGGTATTTCAAAGTTCAGAATCTTAACTCATTTAAGTATATTTAATTTCTTAGATTAGACAATGTTTCTTTTAAACATTCCAGTTCACATTTTAGGGCAAAAGTTTCTTTCAACTTTATAATGTTTGTTAACTTGTTTAGCGCTTGATCATCCCTATATAAATGGAGGGAAATCAAAATAGCATTTTATTACTAATCAAGTCATAGATTTTAATGTTATTTTAAATAACAGCTAAAAATACAACATTGTAATAAGTACTTTCCCGGATTTAAGGTAAAAACTTTTAAGCTATTTAAATAATTTTTGTTCACATTCATGAATAGCAATTTTTACTTTTAAATTATTTCAGACGTTAGTATTGTGTTACACATTCCTAGAGTTGATGATACCCTTCTTTATACATCCAAGTTTAGGCTCCTTACCTTTGCTATCACACAATATTGAGATATTTTATTCATTCACACAAAGAAGTATACATAGAATCAAATGACACTAACATTTAACATTTTTTAAATTTTGAATTATTAGAAAATTAAAAATATAAACACTTAAATAATAGGAAAGGGTTTATATTTCAAGGAATGGAATTGGCCCAACTTGACGCCAAAAGTATGTTAGAATGCAAAAGCTTATGTACATTAATGATAATTAACCCAACAAAACCAAACCTTCTATACAGCAACAAAATGTTTGGGATAGTAGGTACTCGTATATTTTCCCAAAGTATCAATACTTTATGGTTATTTTTACAAACAAACCGAGAGTTGATTCATGGCTATAAATAAACAAATATTTAAAAAATCTATTTTAACAAAATAAAATCAACCCATTAAGTTAACCTCACTTAGTTTCAAGCTGTATCAAAATAGTCTACTTATGTGGCACCACCTTGAATTGTGCCCTTGATAACTGCAATGGAAATCATGTGACCAAGTATAAATCTGTACAAATAGTCCCAAAGGATACCTATGCAGTCTTCTCAAGCTCACCTCAAGGTCTTGGTCACCATGGATACGAAGGCTACCAGTCGTGTACTTTTCTCGCAGTGTCGGTTGCAGTGTTTGACTGGCATTTCTTATAGTATTATCATTTTGTCTGCTAGAACACTGACTTAGGTTCTCCACCATTTTAAATAAGGTTGTTGCCGTTCAAATAGTTGGATGCAGTCTTCGCTATGAACAGTGCGAGAAGTGTAAACTCATCAAGACTGCATCATGTCTAAAACTCAAGGGTCTGATTAGGGAGCTTAAGAATATTCGGATACAGCCTCATTATGTCGGCTGGCCACATTGTCGAAACATCTGAACCCTTTACTTAACATGAAACTATTACTTTATAATAATTTATAGTTTTAAAAATCAGCAATTATTTACAAATATATTATTATGGTACCTAGCTAACTTAACCTAACCTTCCATGTGCAAATAAATTAAAATTTTAATATAGGATGATAAAATAATTAATTTAAAAGCCCACAAAATACTACTTAATCATTTGTTCCCAAACTGTGGTTCACAAACCCCCTAGGGTTTTGCAAAATCAAATGTGGCTCCAGTCTTTGGTCTATTTTGCAAAAAAAAATATCTCAAAAATGAACAGCTTTAACCTATTTTTCCAAGGGTCGAGTATTAATGTTTTTACTGTGCAAGACCATATTAAATGGCTCATTAAAAATAATAATTGGGAAACATGTTTCGTTAGCAATCAAACGGAGTGCTTTGATACCCTTCACAACATGGCTTTCTTTGGACGAAAATGTCAAAAACATGGTTATAGAATACTTCAAGGGACTTGGAAAAACCTCCAGAGAATATTTCCAGCAATGTCCAATAATGACAATTGGATTCACAATCCTCTGTAAGAGACAGCAGTTTTGGAATCCTCCACATTAAGCGTGAATGAAAAAGAGCAGTTCCTTGTAATTTCCACTGATTTTGAATTAAAGAAAAGCTATAAATCTTTGTCATTAATTAGTTTTTGGTTTAGTTTCCAGTGTTAGCAAATAAAGCTATTACAGGTTTGGTACCATTTTCTTCTACGTATTTGAGCAAGAAATATTTTTCTTTATATGCCTATTTAAAAATATAAATACAAAAACAGGCTAAGTACTGAAAGTGACTTGAAACTTTAATTTATCGTCTGTGGTTCCTGGCTTTAAAGCTCTGTCCATCCAAAGCAAGTGCACCCTTCTCACTTAGTCATGTGAAGAAGTGAGTAACTGCTAAAACCTGTAAACAATTTTGAAACTTAGATTGGCATGGAATTTTGTGATTAAAGGAGGCTATTTCAGTTATGTAAAAGCAGCAATTTCTGGTACAACTTAAAAAAAAAAAGTGGAATGTGATAAATATTGTGACAGTAAAGATAAGAAAATGTTACTACAGTACTTAGCTTATTTAATTTCAATTTTAATTTTTTTTAATAAATGTATAATTATTTGAACTTGTTCTTATGTATTTTCAATATTATTACATTATATTTGGCGGGGTATTCCAAAGTACTTACCGGAGCTATGGTAAGTTAATTTAAAGATATTAAACAATTTGATAACTAAATTTTATAAAAATGTTGTATAAAATTAAGTGCATGGCTATGAATATTTATCAGGGCATTAGTGCAACTCAGATGTTTGTGAAAGGGGTTCACGAGTCAAGAAAGTTTGGGAACCGCTGACTTAAATGATTAATTATTGAAACATGCAGGAACCTCATAAATATTTATGTTACTTTGTTGAATTTGGTTTTAATTGTATAAGTATACAAACTTGTGAAACTTACTGTAGGCCTAGGTCTATATCTAATTTTTTGTCTTTTCAAATGTGTTGCAGTAATAATAATAATATAAATATTTGAAATATCACAAATAAAATAATTTTTAAGCATTATATATGCTTTATTTAAAGCGTACTATAGCCAAATGATTTTCCTAAAAAATTTGGCCCCAATTTTTATGTTGTAAGCCTGCAAGCGAGCTATATTGACAAAGTGGTCGCCATCATTAGCAATGATAGTGCCAACATTTGCAGATGGAGGGTGTCATGTGGTCAACACGAGTCCTTCGGTCATTAATCTCCATTTTTTAAATTGAAGCTGCTATTTCGTTGTTCAAGTAGCTCCTTATTTGTCCTCATGAGGCTGAGTTTGACCCTGTTCCAGACCCACTGCTTCACTGATAAATTTTGAAAGCAGTGGGAATCGAACCTGGGACCTCTGGATCTGTAGTCAGGAATCCTGACCACTAGACCATAGAGGTGGTTTATAATGATACATATATTAATTATTGTGCACTCGATGCGAGTTCTCAGCTTTAGGAAACCTGGCTGAGAGATATCTTGTGACTTAAATGAGTACCTACATCTTTAATTTCCTGATACCCACTATAAAACCTAAAAACACTATTAATGTTACTCTGTAATTCACTCTTATAGTGTTTATATGTTTTAAAATATTACTAGACACACAAATATTTTAGTCTCAAGGTAGAAAGATGTGTCCCATCCACTTTTTTTTTTGTCTCCTGTTTTGTTTCTTCTAAAATTGGGCCTTATTTTCAGATATATTGCTGCAGAAAATGGAAGAAATTCACTCACTCATCCATTCTAATTTACTATTACTTGGATTTCCTTCGAAACAAGTATGTAAAAATTTGTCAAAATAAATTCTTTATAAAGCTAGACTAGAGTTAAATTAAAAGCAACACCCAATGAAGCATGGTTTTATAATTTTGGCTCACAAAATTTAACATATAACTTAAGTTAGTTGATTCAAGTTGTACTTGTGACATGTTCTCCTTAAATCTCATTGGACTGATTACTTTTCTTTTAGGTGGATACAATATCTATCCACATTATACAATTATTTTTCACAATGGTTCTGGGATTCAAACTTTTGGTCTCTGTTAATGTGCTACCGCTTTGATATCGCAGCTATACAGGCTATTCATAACCAAGACACTTCCTCCACTTTCACCTAAAATTATAAGTTATGCAAGACTATATTGACAAATTTATATCAGGTGGGACCAAATAGAGATGTATCGATACTCCAGTATCTGGACTTGGTAATGGAACAGTACCGGTAACTTTGAGGGCCTGGTACTTACTATTTACTACTGTGCTTGGTTAATATTGCACATTCGTCGACCATAGTATATTAATATTAATAATAACGATATAATAATATTGATTTTTTTTAAGGAAGTAAGGCTGGATTTGTATGTTTAAATACTACATATCAGTATTAATGATTTGGTACATATATAAAATAAAATAATAGCATAGCAATTTTCTTATAAACTATTTATTTGATATCACTAATAAATAGTTTAATATTTAAAACAGTGACCTGGCGGTCTAGGGGTAAGATGTCAGACTTCTGTGCTGGCGGCCGGGGCTCAATCCTCGGTCGTGGCAAAGATTTATTTGATTGCCAAACCCTTCCTTCACCTCTGACATAGACATCTTGTGAATGTGGGGAATGCCAGACCTCCACCGTGGTTCGGATTCCACGTTAAACTGTAGGTCCTTCATTTCATCTCACAGTCACTCTACCATTACACATTCGCGTAAGTGCGTATAACCCGAACGGGTAGTAAGACACGGTGCTAATAATATAATAATAATATTTAAAATTTAAATTGTTTTCTAAATTTTACTTTATTTGTAAGAGCTAAGAGCAAATGCAAATCACAATAATAAAGGATAATTATTTATTATTGCTGAAACAGTTTACACATATGACATAACCCCCATCTAACCCCATCTACCCCCCTCTACTCCCCAACCCTGCTTCACCTAAACAGGGTCTGGAGCTAGCCAGCCCAGCTGCATGGTGTGATATTGCTTTGTACCTGCTCCCCCTAAGGGTGAGGGTATTGGTAAGGAAAATATGTGAATGGCAATTCCGTTATTGAAACGCGTGGAACTGTTTAGGAATGCTAGTATCGGTATTGACAGCGTCCAACACAGTTACTAGTTGGGAACTGCTGAACGAAAAGTGGAAGTAAAAAGAATGAGAGATAGGCAATGCGCAGAAGACAGTGCGCACTGGTGGGTGCATGCCACATGGTAGGGAGTAAAAAGACACAAGAGAAGAGAATTCCTTATGGGTACTGGTCAAACCAAACTGGTTTGACCATTACCGGTAAGGAATGACAACCTATACCTGTTCCAAAAGTTCCCCAGCGAGACTACGTTCCAAGTAACAGCTACACTAATAGGCTATTGATGCATCCCTAGGACCAAACTGAAGTTAATGAGTGAGTGTAAGGAACATGAGCTAAAGGCAGTGTGTTTGCAGTTTTTATACTAAAACATTTTCTTGGCCGAAACAAATCAAATGTGTCTCCAGTAGAAACGTACCGGTAGAGTTTAATTTTCTTCACATATTTATATTAACAGTATTGTGATACCGGATTTTATACTGATGATGCGGATGTAATCATGTAATAATGTGGACCTGTATATGCCTGACAGTTGAGCAACAAGTATAACGATACCTGGTTTTATGATGATGACGACATGTGCATGCCTTGCTGTGCACTTGTACATGGTTATGTGATCTGATTATGTCATACTTATTCTTGTGAAATGATTAAAACTTTTAATGTTGCACATGACTTATTTAGATGAGTACACTTTTGGTACTGTAGATTTGATATTAAAGTGTTACAGTGTTTGTTTATTTACGACCTGACGCGGAAAATCTGAGCTAGTGCTGATCAAAATAATGTTTTCTGTGTAGAGTTATACACACAAGCTGCTTATATATGACTTACCAGTGTTAAAACCAACTAATGGGAGAACTCCTGGCAACCTGATATTGCGAAGGCTAGCTTCCTATTGGGTAAAGGCAACCAGCATATTACCTGATTTCCAAATACAACAGAATTTGTCTTTTAAGGAAAGAAAGTTTTAAAATGTAGTGTATTGAATTTACTTCTGAAAATGTGTGATTCTTCTTGGATGAAGTATTAAAAGTAAACTTTACATACAGTTCTTTAAAGAAAAATACACTTCATCCCGTGACTTTTTGAACATATGAGAGGGGTCCAAAACAGTATCATTGCAACAGTTGTTTAATATCTGTTATGATAAAAGTAGCATTATGTGACATATTAGATGACACACTTTTTAAGTGAAGAGAAAAGACATTAAATTCCAGGACACCCTCGACAGGTAATAAAGAACTGTTGAGGCCACCATGTGAAAAGAATTAAACTCTTTGTTTCACCTGGAGGGCTATTTGATTTCTTTTGACCAAAAAAAGTTTTGATATAAAAACAAAAACACTTCCCTTTATTGTGTTCCCTACACTCCCACCTTAAATCTTGAGCTCCAAGTGATAGTCGATAGTTGACGGAGATGGGAGTAGTTGAGAGTATTGGACAATGTGTCTGTTATGGTCTAAAATGGCTCAATGCTAGTTGGATGCCATTAGTTAAGATCCCATACAAATCTGCACTTTAAATGTATTGATTTCATTTAGTGTATTTAATGTATTTTACCAATAGTAGGCCTACTTTTTAATAAAGTCGTACAGGTTGGAAAGAACCACGGTACATCAGAAGGAGAAGTGTTCTCCCTCCTCTTCTCCTCTGGCAGTTATGCCTCTCTGTACATAGTATTAAAAACTACCAGAATAAACCCTACTGATATTTTCTTTGAGAATAGCTTGCTATGTGGATTCGATATTTGTAAAATATCACATACAATTTTAATTTGTTCTTTATATCCTGAGAACATTCCTTAATTATCTACTGGGCACAAATAATTGTTTGTGACAAGTTTCACTAAAACTGCACCGAAATATTTCTTGGCTTTAATTTTTGTTGGCCGTCGTTAGTGATTCACAAACACCAACCTTAGTAGTCCCCGGGGTGCACATACACAAGTATACAGAAATATAAAGAAAAAAGAGGAAAATAGAAGTAATGCAATTTAATGAAAAACATGATCAATATTTAGCACGTAATCTCAATAAGAACTGTCTATACTAACTAAATATGATATGAGGTAGCTTGCCTAAGCCTTGGCCAACAAGAGGCGTGAGGCGCCGGAAGGACTAACTCAGACAATTGAGTTAGTTACTGGTCCCTCTGTCACAAGGCATGTTGGCCGAGCACGCTTAGTTATTACTTACATTGGGCAAGTTCAAGTCCAGTTATCATATGAGCGCCCTGAATACAGAGCAAAACCCCTTACAAGAGGATCGACCAACTTACATGGGTATATCAAAATCTACGGGCCATGCTCGGTCGAAAACACGTCCCACAATTTGATCACCCAACGGGCGATCAATATCACAACATACATACAAGTAATTAATGACTGCTCCAGCCGAGCCAGAGGGGCAGAAGTCGGCTCATGAGCTGTATACTCCAAAGGGGAGTATTACTGCGTAATAACAAAGATTAACCACGGGCCAATCTTGAGAAGCATGAACGACCCACAGGTTACCCACTTAACACAAGTGCGTGGGATTGACAAAAGTACCTAACTAGGTGTGGATCCCAGGCCTCCATATAGCGTGAACCATCTCTTTCCCTGGCAAGTTACCTTTGAGTTACATCAGTGTCTCAATATCGACACGGTTTATTATCTAATCCTAACATGAAAGTTATCCTATTCATCCAGCCATGAATCTTTAACATCTAACTGGAAGTTTACTCGATACTATCCTCAACTCCTAACTTGAAGTTTACTTGATACATCCTTAACTTCTAACTGGAAGTTTAACTTAATACATCCTTAACATCTAACTAGAAGTTTACTTGATACATCCTTAACTTCTAACTGGGAGTTTAACTATATACATCCTGTCGTTCAATAGGCTAATCCAGTGATTTGTTCCTGTCCAGTGGATCCATTTCCCTGAACTGTTAAGCCTACGTTGATATGATAAATTAGTCGACGTGACGAGAGTGCGTAGTATGCCAACGGCGCTGATGGTGTCCTGCCGTGTTCTATCTTTCTTCCAAGCGGCCCGGAGAATATATAGTAGGGGAACTCCACGTGATGGGGTGGTCAGTACGAAGAGCAGGGGGAAAACGTCCCTCTGATTCTAGAACAATGACTTGCGTCGGCCAACACCATTCACGGAGCTTTCAGTTGGCTGTAACTCGTTGTCCAGCGCGTAGTTCTTCCCTGTGGTCGCGCTCGGCCAATTCTCTCGGCGTTGTTCTTTTCAGTGGGGCATCAGGCTCGACGGAAGAGTCGGTGAAGTAGGTATGTAAATAAACAAACAAATGTTACTGGCGTAGCATTTAACACTAGTATCTCATTTGTTAACTCTTGACGACTTGCTTGTACCACCAAAATATTCGTATTCTACGCTTGAACGGGGCTAAGCCAGATTAGCCAGTTACAAAACATTTTTTTTTTTTCAGGGAATGTTTTGTCTTCCAAATGCAAAGCAATTCTTCAAAGTAGTCATATTTTTATTAGAGATGATTGATCCCATAATGATGAAAGAGCTTAGTCTACCTGCACCATATTTGGGTCAAATGCAAGAGAAACAATTCAGAACGCAGATTTGTGCTGTTATAAGCAAATTAAGCAAGGTAGGTAAATTACTTCTATAATATAATTCTGTATTCAAACAATAAAAATGTAACTGCCTTAACTTTGCATGAAAGCATGAAAAATAACAGTCAAGGAGTTACCAGAGAATAACAGTATATATTTTATTTGACATATTATAAATGGATGGTACTCAACAAATATTACAAATGCCGTGGTATCACCCAACGTGAGTTAAGTCTAAGATTTGTTTTGTTTGTTTGTTTGTTAGGGTTTTTATTTTTGTAACACTTAATTGGACATTTAACATATATAAATCATTGAATATAAGAGATACAAAACGACGATCACAAGCCCCAAAAGGGGCTCTTGAAAGTCAAACGATATAGGACTAACATAAAAACACCAAAAAAGAAAATCATATGTCGCGCTGGCAGGCTGATTCAAAGTTGGCCATAAGTTTACGGGTGGGAAAAATTAAACAAAACCCGTCCTGTCGCCGGTAGTTGGTCGACAGGGACCTAAAAATATATATTTATACATAGAGAAGGAACAACAGGGTAGAAAACATAGAAGGATGGGGGACTGGACGTAGATAAGACATGTAGGAAGTGAAGCGGAAGATAATTATGGTAAAATGAAAGTGAGCCGGCCTCGGTCGGTAGGTAATGGAAGTAGTCCGCCACCAGGGCTATGCAGATATCCCATACGTAGCCCTGGAATGTAATTAAAATAAATTTTCCCCTGTGGGCGCATCTTGCCACACAGGGTGAGTGAAACTAAATAGGGGGGGATAAACTTTATTACACCGACTGGGTTTGAAATTTCCTCCCGCAATGTTGGAAGGACAAAACAGTATGCAAAAGGGCCTGGGAGGCAAGGCTGGAGGGATGGGGAGTAAGAAAAAACAGGGGACTGGCTGTGGAGAAGGATGGAGCACCGGGAGAATAAACAGATCGAGTGACTGGGAAACTAGACAGGGGTACCCCGGCCCTCTAGTAGAGGACCGGCTAGGGCAACACACATTGCTTTATTAAATATAATATGTAATAAAAATGACTAGAATTTAATATAAACATATTATTTAATAAGTATGCACGTATAGTTGAGTTTAAAGTGAGAGACAACTATAACTACCATCAAGGATAGCAAACAACAAGTTAAGACTCAAAAGACTGAAACTGAATTAAACTCTATTTAAAATATTTAGTCACCTGGTGACAGTCATTTGTACTATCATAATGTTTTTAGAGAAAAAGTGGTAACTTTCAAATATTATAAATCCGCCGCCTTGCGGTTAAGGTATTTAAACTGTACAGTAATTAAAGTCCCAAAGGACGCCATATCAACATCATTTACTAAGCGCCTTACACTCGTGCACTAATAATACGTACTCTAACGTAATGGAAGTTAAGATACATAATGGATGATATACTTGGAGATATCTTACAATCCTAACAATGTTCAAATTCATCAAAGTTTAATAGAACAGTACTAAATATATATGTGCTCAGTCCAAACCTGAGTTCAAAGAAATTAAGTAATAAGCCATACATCTAAGGAACCAAAGCGTTCCGCTTTCCCATAACAATCTAATGTAATTCAAAGCTATCAAAGATACAAAGGGCTATGCTAATGATTTAAGAGCTTCCTTCTCGTACTATCAAATATTAATTGCCAAGCAATAATTATGAGCATATTGCTTACAGTTAAAGTCCTTGGTTCCTACATGATTAAATGTTAATTTATACTATCAAGGAAGTATTTACTTCCACAATAACTATTTGGTTTATCACCACAACATAACATAAGTTTGAAACAGATAAAGTTATAAGCACATATCTGAAAGTTAAAGTGCTCAGTCCGCACATAACAATATGTAAATTTAAACTATCGAAGTTAAACATACTCAAAATATTCTGAAAATAACAACCGCTAATCAGAGAGCAATTAGACACAAGCAGCCAAGCAGCGAAACCGAAGTTACGTTACATAAGAGAATGGCTAAGTTCCCATAATAGGAAAAATACTAATAGATACGTGGTTACAAATTAACCATGCTGATACAAAAAAAAAATCCCGTAATAGAAATTTAAATGAATAAGTGCGAAAATAATAATTTTGTAAAGCTCCCCATAATATAACTGAAAGAAAATTTTGAAGAATATAATTAAGTCTATGGTATTAGCCCTATTGGTTGGTTAAACTTTAATTTTAATTCTAACATAGTTTCTTGTAAGGCGGTGTACTTATCTTGATTTTATGTTTAATTCTGACCATATATTGAGGTTTGTTTTTCAAAATATATATGTTTTCATTTCCTAATGAGTATATTACTTGTACGGTTCAGCTACTTTCCTGTTAATTCCCTGCCATTCACTCCCTAATTCCTTGATTTAAACTCATTAATAGCCTCAAATTTAAACACACCAGTAAAAAATAAAATTTGTAAAACATTGCTGGTGTAAGAATACTGGCATTTTGATAAGTTAACCAGGTATTGCTTATTCTTACATTTTTGTTTTTATATAATCAGAACTTCCCAGAAGCGCAGTTACCACATGTTTTAGCCTCACATCTTCAGAGTCCAGGCGGAGACCGAATTGCAAACTTAATCTGGAAACTGAGTTTGTTTGCTGCAGTGCAATCTCTTCGTAGGGATGGTAAGAATCATTAATTATTATTCATGTAATATAACTTAGTAGAAAATATTAACAAAGATTGGTTCTCACAACTATGCTAAACTTTGAGTTTAAAATCTCTAGTTCATTCCCTAAATGAATCCACAAAGGTTATTATTTTCCCTACACTGTGGTTTTTCCTCTAAGAGGCATACTTAAGATATTTAAAAAAATATATTCTTTCCTTAATTATCTTTTTCCTCTTTTGTGTGACTGATAAGACACCTGTAATAAGCCTATTATTTATTTCGCCTTGAAAATCAACTAGACCTTTCCGCAAAAGGTTTGTAACTTTTATATACACTAGGGCCTATTTAATGTTTGAGAATTAAATTGATTTGATTGGGAATACATTGTTTTAACTAAAAAAAATTGCTACCAAATCTGTACCTTGTATATTGATTATGTGAAGAAAGTGGCAGCTACAGTCTGATTTTTTTAGGAAGCCTGTTATTTGAAAACTGGAAACTCATGTTGCCACATTGACGTGAATAAAAATATTATAATTGTATTTATATTACTAGCATGTTTAATTAAAGGTAAATTAAAGAAAAATTACCATACAATAATCTACAGAGATGTTTTATTGGAAATTTTTGATAACTTTTAACTGATAAATCAAATCAAATATACCTATACACTGCCAAATTTCAGTTACTTTCAATCAATCTTAATGGTCAAAAATGAGATTCCTATAAAAATCATGGCTTATCATAACTTTATTATTATTGTTGTGTCTTTTAAAGAACCGATGGGTTTCTTGTTTGTTAATTCTTTGAATATTGCTAATTTATATTCAATACACCAAAGTTTTTCAGTAGTTGCGCATTTTGGTATTGATGCTTGGGTGACTCATAGAGAAAATATAGAGGCAGCTCAATCCCAATTTATTAAAGTAATTCTATCTGTGCAGGAATAGAAGTGGAAATTTACCCAGATCTCGGGTCCTCAAGCTCTGGTCACACTATCGGTTACTTAGCCTCTTTGACGGAAGAAAATGTCAAAGTGCTGCAGAATGGGCAGGAAAGCTTAAACAAATGCTTGTCTGATTTTCAGGAGCAAGAAAGGTGATTGTCACTTCTTAACATATGTTCATGTTTGATATAATCTAGGCCCAGCACCATAATTATTTATATATTGGAATAAAAATAAATTTTTTAAACTTCTTTCCCAGATAGCAAGAATATGTTTGTGTTTCTCTTGGATAGTGTCAAGGTGGGAGGGACAGTGAAGGGCTTCTTATAACCAAATTTTCACACCCAACTCTATTTTCATTAATTTTGTCTAAAGACTATCGAACTGAATAATAATGTTTAACAATTAGGTAGCCCAATGGCTTAATAATTGAATCGTAATTAATTTTTCAGCTACTAATCACAAGTTTACAACAACAACAACAACAAAGTTTTATTAGTTATTATAGCTCAAATTATTTTATTTTTTCAATCAAGAAATTATAGGCATGGTTGAAAATTTTATCATTGATGAAATATGGCTTTACCCTTTCACATTGATAAATTGACGGCCGGGGACTAGAGATGTGACACGGAAAATTTTCCCTATTTTTTTCCTGATAATTTTCAATTATTATTTCAAATTATTAAATAGTAAATAACAATAATAATAACAATGTTAGTGATAGTAGTAGTGGTATTAGTAATGAAACACCTTTTTCGGTGGCTACATGGTCTATTGCACTACTATCGCAATAGACAGGGACATTGGAGTTTTATCCTGGTCGAGTGCACGGAGAGTGTTTTTCCACTCTCACTCCACGTCAATGTTGGTGCAATTCCTCTAAATTCAACCTTACTCATGCCTAACACATTATTGTAATTAGTATATAAGCGTATAATCCAAACGGGTAGTAAGACGCGGTGCTAAAGAAAAAGTAGTAAAGAAACAAATGAATGCGAGCCTTATTAGACCCGTTATGTTCATAAATCATACTTCAATTTTTTGTCATCAATAAATTAATTCAAATAATTTTAAGGTTGATTCAACATTTATCTCCCCCCCACCCCTCTATCCACTGTGCTTCCTATATAACACCTCGCACCGCCAACCTCATTCCTCCTACCCCTTCTTATAACCCACTCTTCTCTTAAAACACTATATTTTGAAGTACTATAGGCTTTAAATGTCATCTCTACTGGGGACTGGATGTTGTGACTGTCCTAGTCTTAAGTTAGATTATAAGACACATTAAGCTACGAAAGGCCTAGCCAGCCGATAGTGAAAAATTTATAGCTTTAATAAAAAAAAGTGACCCAGCCCACAGGCTGGAAACATCATTGGATGTAAAAAAAAAGTAAAAATAACCAACTATTTTTCAATAAAATACAATTTTTTTTCTATTGTTACTAAAATATTTTAGGATCTTATACAAATTTATTACTTTTATTTAGGATAAATTTTTCGGCCATGCCAGGAACTAAATCCAGGACCTTTAGCTCAGTAGACAGTCCCACTACCGACTGAGCTAAGGCTTCATATTGATCACAGTAACTAAAATTATTAAATTTATATTTGAAGAAGCCTTATGAAAACCAATCGCCACCTCCCAATAATGGCTTAACCTCTACCCCCCTTGTTCTTTCTTGCCTTTACCCTTTTTACTTGGCACCTGGGAATTTTTCTAATTTAAGAACTCCTAGAGCTGGGAAATTCATTGTTTCACTTCACCCCTCTCTTCTCCAAATATATGTTGTGCGATGTTCCTGTCCAGAAGCTATTCAGATACATAAACTGTGATAAAGGTAACAACGGGGAGATTTTCTATCATCAATACACCATCACTACATCATTGGTTTAGTGCTAAGAAATTTGTACACATCTTTTGCTTCAAGAAAATCATATGAAAGATTTTATTATACCTTTTTATTTTAATAATATTCATGGTTAATTGTTGGTAAAGAGAAATGTAAGATTAATAAATAGGGGGAAAAACTTAAATGTTAAATTCAAAAGTAGCTTAATATTTTGTATAAACAACTCCACATCAATTAGTCAGGATTATTTTGACTACATGATGTGGAGGTGTTTGTACAAAATATTAATTTACTTTGGAATCTTGATAAACTTCTCCTGACTAATTGGCGTGTAGCTTATACAAAATATTAATTTACTTTTGAATGTACCATTTAAGTTTTATTTCTTTATTTATTAATCATACCTTTTTCTGCTAAATCATTGAAATGGTGAAATTACTCTTCTAGCTTTTGGGATTTTTTATAATTATATACTATAAAAATCACAATAACTAATACAGTAAGTCAATAATAAATACTGCCAAAAACTATGGCTTTCAAACAACTAAAATAATGCGGTTAATACTCCATACTAAAGAAAAAACAAGAAGCACTGTCTACTACAATTAATCATGACTATTATCCCTTTTCCACTCCTACTGATGTATAATCTATGGTCAATAAATATGATAGCCTAATACATGATGGTACATGTGCCTAGAAAGCATAAACATAAGTCAATTATTATCTAGTGTATAATTTTTAGATTGTTACATATACTATTATTTTACAAATATTATATGTACTTATTTTACATAATATTACTATTGTCACCACCCCCTACCTTCCAAATGTGGGCCTAGTGTTGTCAGGATGTGTTGTGGCCAAGGATAGGTTGGAGGGGGGGGATATAGGATTGTTTGGGTTTGGCTTTGGTTTTTGTGGTTTTTATTTGTACTTTTATGTCAATTACAAAAGGTGGTGTTGATAAGTGATACTAAAAGATATGAAAGAATTTAAAGGCATGTGGCAGAACGAAGGTGATCCTACCTGGTTGATAAAGATGGACCTCGGTACTCTGGGCTCGAACAGTAGCCCTCCAATATAGTTACTAATGTCCCAGCATCCTAACCCGCAGAGCCCCAAAATGGCTAGAGTGAATCCTCCCTAGACTCGATGGTGATTAGTCAGCCATGTTAGCTGGATACACCACTTTTTATTCTGCCTCCTGGCTTGGCTTACTGTAAGGAATGCTGATAGTATATTTATGTTGTCAGTGCATATTATGTTTTATTTGTTTACAAGATAATCACAACTCCTTGCAATACTCGTTTTGTCATTCACAATCCAGAGCACGACAATATTAAACAAGCACACTTCATAATTTAGGCTATGTGATTACACTATACTAGATTAGATTCAAAGTAATCGTTGTGAACTAGAATATTTGTTAAGTAGTTGAAAACATTGCTTTGTTTGCAATTTGTATTCAGCAGGCCCTAGTTTGTAAAAACCCAAATTCATTGACCTCTATTTGTGAAGGAGGTAAAAGGTGGTGTGATACATTGCTATATGCAATGGGCAAGCTCATTAGAACTTTTCTAGCCTGGCCTGCTGTTTTCAAACAGCATGTACTGGGGTTCATAATATGGTATGTAAAGCCTTTAAGAAGAAGAGTTTCTTAAAACACGATTTTCTTGGAATATGAACAAATATTGCTTATCAAACTAATACATACATATCTAATCACACCATTCCCTTACAGGGTAGGAAAGAAACTGCATGTAGCTTAAAAAACAACTTCATACTTAATCCATCCTCACTAAATTTCTCCACACTTCCTTATGCTTGCATACTCCCTTTGCTTTAACAACATCCATACACAGAGTCTTAAAAACTCTTATATTTTCCTTTTTCACACATTCGTCTACAACATCTAGCCATGTTTTACATGGCCTACCCCTTCCTTTTTATCCACACACTCTACCTTCATATATTTTCTTTGTCACTCGATCCACATTAATCCTCTCAACATGCCCAAACCAACAAAATATACATCTTTCACGTTGACTTAATGGCTTCCCTTTTAAACTGCACTCCTTCAGTACTCATTCATTACTGACTTTGTCCTTATGAGTTTTTACACATACATTTCTTAGATATCTCATTCCAACTGCATTCACCTTTCTCTTGTGTTTCTCCCACGTTTCAAATCCATAAAACAATTATGGTGTCAAAACATGTTTATATATTGCCATCTTTTCTTCTTCTCGATACTACTCCATTCTTTGCAATAGTCCACATACAGCCATGTCTATCAATCTCACCAACATGAACATTTATTCACAATTCAAAAATAAAGTTTAGAGTTTGCAAAGACACCAATGAATTAAAAAACCAGTCCATATAAACATGGTTATGCAAGACTAGCACCGTTATTAGTGCTACTGACATTTTTTAAATATATATTTTAAATTTTATTTTAATATTTTAATTAGCTGTATTTTAATTTTAAAACATACTCATTTTTTAGAATTAACAAAAAAAATAATTTCATTTATCTAGCTAGGTTTTAATTAGCGATGGAACCCTTGAATCCTTAAGGATATTTGAGAGAGGATTCAAGACTAAAATACCTTAGATTTTTTTTTATTTCAACTTTTTGACTGTAAAAAATCCCACAATTAAGAAGCTTTAAAAAAAAAAATGAATGAGTTATTATTATTATAGAAATAAATATAACTTACTCTCATTGGGTTTAAATGTCAATAACTACCTTGTTTGCACACAGGTTTATTGTGCACCACAATACTAAGTATATTTTAGGTGTATTTGTCTGAAAAATATATTTATCTAGATTGAAGATTGTTTGGCGGTATATTTACAGGGAATTACTGGAAGAGAAAGAGAAAATCAGGAGGAGGATTGTACAGGGCAAAGATTCTTTGGAAGCTCTGGTCAAACTATTACCCCTATCAACAGAGCTCAAAGAGAGACTTTGTAATGTTGAGGATGAAGATGTAATTACAGGTACTTTAATTAGTCTAGTAAAAAACAAAACCTTATTATTTCCTTGAAAAGTTGTTATAGCCAAGAACTGCACTAAATAAATGATTATTTTTTCCAAGTTTCACAACACATTTGGGTTGTACATAATTTTATTAATTTAAGGTTACAGTTGAAAATGGGGAAAAGTCTCATTTTAACTCAAATTTGCATTGTCTACTCTCTACTCGTGGAATACCCTCGTGCAAATGATTCACGAACAAATTTTAAAAATTGATTCATTAAGCACCCGGCTCACCTTTTGCTGGATTCCTAGTCACGCCGGTCTTTCAGGAAATGAACTGGCGGCCAAGGAGGCAGCACGCCTGCCTCCTGAGGCGAGTCTGGGTGTAATGTTTTTAGATCTAAAGGGTTATGTTCGGCGTGGGGTCTTACGCACTTGGCACGAGCAGTGGGTCTCGACCCCTGCTCAGAACAAGCTGCGGTTCATCAAGGACGGCGTGTCGCGGTGGCCCTCTTCTATATGAAAGTCTAGAAGAGAGGAGGTCATTGTGACGAGGCTCCGCGTCGGGCATACTTTATTGACCCATGTATTTTTATTGAGAGGGTATCCACCTCCGGTGTGTGAGTTTTGTGATGCTCCCCTTAGTGTGCACCACATTTTGGTGGAGTGTCGCAAACTAGCCCCTATCTGCCTGGCGCTTGAGTTTAAAGGTGACCAACGCTTTATATTACGTGATAGTGCGGATGAAGTTATTTGTTTACTTCGTTTTATACGCCAGGCGGATCTTTTTAATGCCATTTGAGTCACTTTTATAAAGTGACTCATCTGGATATTTCTCATTGAGACATTTTTAACATTTTAGTATATTTTAAAATGTTTGTTTTGTCTTTTTAACTTGTATATTGTTTTAATGTGTTTGTTTTGTCTTTTAACTTACATATTGTTTTAATATGTTTGTTTTGTCTTCTTATCGGAGTGATACACCTGTGGTTTTTTTTAGCAAGTGTATCACTCATTAGTACTAAGAACCCATTTGAGCACTCCTAAGGAGTGTCTCAAATGGGTATTTTATCTCTTTATCTATTATCTATATCGTTTATTATTTTGTGTATTTGCCTGTATATTCTGCAGGTAAATTATTATGTGTCTCCCCTATGGGGATTATACTAGATTTTAATATATTTCAAGGCCCTAATGACCTCAATGTGTCGATGGGCCTTAAAACCTTAATAATAATAATAACTCAAATTGAGCTACTACTGTCATCTCTTAGACAATCGTGATACCGCTCTAATGCACTTTAGATTATGGTTAACAGCTGGTCTCTGTCGTTTAAACATTAATTTAAAAAAGGGTATTTGCTAGGATCTTTACAGGTTTTGAGATATAAAGTCATTGTGCTGGAAAATGTAACATGTCTTTCCCGCTTTGTCCCCTGTACACTTCAATTACTGTAATGAAATAGGGATGATGTCAGTAGACATGAGGAAAAGTACCCACATTTGTTTGGAGTAAAAGAAGGGAAAACTAGGTGCCTGTATACCTGGATGGGATTTGAACTACGACCTTCTCGTCTCCAACAAATCAAACCAAATGAGCTCGACGTCTAGGCCAGGGGCCTACCAAAACAGGAACCCTTTAACTGAATGTATTAATGATGAAATATAGCCAAAAATTATTTACATTTAGTAATTATA
Organism: Timema douglasi; assembly: GCA_901482245.1. Classification (NCBI taxonomy): domain Eukaryota; kingdom Metazoa; phylum Arthropoda; class Insecta; order Phasmatodea; family Timematidae; genus Timema; species Timema douglasi. The sequence goes on along the minus strand of CABEEJ010000248.1, from coordinate 321,995 downwards.
TCAGTCTGATACCTTAGCTCAGTCGGTAACGTGTCTACTGAGCTAAGGGTCCCGAGTTCTATTCCTGGAATGACCAAAACATTTATCATTGGTGGAATGTGGGTTTACCCTTTTACAGTGATGAATTAATGGCTGGGGACTGAATGTTGTGCCTGTCCTAGTCTTAATTTAGATTATAAGATATATAAAGCTACGACAGACCTAGAAAACTGGTACTGGAAAATATATGGTTCGAACAAAAAAAACTGACCCAGGCCATAGGCTGAAAACAGTATGTACTGTATATATATATATTTTTTTTCCTACAGAAACTTGATAATTAATGTACTGAAGTATGAATAGAACTAACTCAAGATAGGGATGTATGGTATAATTATAAGTGTGTAATGAACTTTCGATATCTTTGTATTATGTTTAGCATGTTTTCTAAGTTTTGGATTCAAGATCAGTGGTGTGGAGTCATTACGCCAAGCTTTCAACTCAAGACTCTTCTATTTTTCTACTGTCTGACTCAGCTATTATTTTTTATCAACACAAATATATTTCTTACTGTATGAAGAAGAGAGTAGTGGTATTAGAAAAAAAAATTATAAAGGCTAAATAGAAAATAAAACTTGAAATGTTTCATTTTGTATGATAATTAAGTTATGTTGAGTATATTTACAATTTGTTAGCACTTAAATGAAATGGCGAACTAATAAAGGACAGAATCATTTAATATAAATAAACCATTCTTAATTTTGACATTTCGTATAATTGCCAGAATTTTAATTGATTGACATTTGAGAGCTAAAAATTAAGGTATCAAAAATTACAATATTAAGATTGATTCTCAATTATATTAATAATCAAGGGTATCGATGTTTCACAGAGTTTGCAGAACTAATTATTTTGTTTAGAAATGTGCAACCAGGTGGAAGTATTGCAGCAAGACCATCAAAAGAGTTTAGAATCTACCCAGTGTTTTGTTGACAATTTTCGTACATTGTGCAAGTATTTCAAACATGCAGAGGACTCTACTTCTCCTGTCTGGCTTGCCAGGCAACATCTTATGCTTAACTCTAAAGAGGAGGTAAATTCACTTCAACAATTTATTGTGACACCAAATAAATCATGTTTGTAACTATGATCCAGATTTAGATTTATTAGCGAGAGACTTTGGCCGTGTCTGAATAGTCTGTCCCCCACACACTTGTGCATTTTACTGTACGATTTAATGTAACACATTTCTGGCACCCCTAAGTACATAGGGTGCGTAATAGTTTTTGGACAGCAAATAACAGCTAGAGCCCGCCTGGTGGCTAATTCTGAAACGTGCATTTCCATGGTAACAATATAATTCAATATAGTGTTTGTCAATGATGACATTTTTTAAGGCGTAAATTCATATTTATCATTTATCTTTCTTAATTCTATGAACCTTAGGGCTTATTCCACTGTCCCTGTAAATAATAAAATCATTTATATGCAGTTGATGTTATTTTACAATAATCATAATAAAAAAGATTATTATAATAATATGTTTAAAAGTAGACAAAATTAAAATGAGGTTAAGCTATCCCTTTATGTGTTTTAAAGCATGTAAAAGTATTGCCAGATAAATACATAGGCTTATAGGAATTCCAAAATAAATTACTTAAGCTAATGTTGATCACTTGTTTTGAAACATTTTGTTGGAATGAGTGACTTCTGAATAAACAAAGAAATTACATAACATTTTAGAAAACATTCTAAATAAGTTGAAATTTTAATTTTAAAAAGAAATTACAGTTACGCATCAAAAGGAGCACTGTATACGCAGGGATACCCAAGAGCATGTCAAAACATTTTTGCATATGTAGAGAAATTGCTAAATATATACGTATATTATATTATAATTATATATTATATAATTTACTTATATCTGTAAAGTATTATTCTCAAACAACTTTACTGGAGATCTCTTAACTCTTAAATACATTTCTTTTTGAGAGAGATTTTCACACTAGAAAGAGAAATTTAACCGTTTAACATCATGTATATAAACTAAGAACAATCTATAACTAATTTTATTTAACAGTATGTGAATGTTTTGTTCCATTTTCACAAAATTATATAATACTTTCATTCCATATAAAAAGCTAGTTTAAATAAAGTGCGTGATAAAGGGCAATTTGTATGTGCCTCTTACACAATAAGGTGTCCAATTGTACACTTTAAGAGAATGCAAACACCATTAAAAATCACTTCCAGATTTTAAGCTGACGCCATTGCAACTTTAAAGTGCACATTGCTTCCAAGGGTGCTTTTACCTACTATTCAGATACGGCCTTTAGCTGTCCCAGTCAACATGCATTAGCCCTCATTGTGACAGTTAAATTAGATTAAAATACCAAATGAGATATACATATTTAATTTTATTTTGCATTTTTGCATTTAACACCAAGCTGATTTGAACTTAAATAGCTAAGGAATAATGTATTTTTTTAAATGTGTAGATAATTCACAACCCATTTGCTTATTTTTGTGGGAATGTCTTTAAAAGTATGAGAAACTTAGGAGTACTTTCGTAACTCATTTTTTTAACATGAAAAGTAAAACATAATAGCCTACTTGTTCACCAATTTCAAACATTTTTCACATTTTTAAACTTTTTCTGTTTTGATAGTTTTTATTTTCAAAATTCCTAATTTATGTGGTCCTTTTCCTGGTACCTATAGGGCACTGTTCAACCCACCTCTGTATCACTGACTGACATGTTTCGAGAGCAGTTGGGTTCTATCAAGGGCACTCTAAAGGAACTTTCCAGCTTACAACAAGAGGCTCCCAGGCTTTCTGAACAAATCGACAGGTGTCAGTCGGTCATAGACTCATGGAACATCAAGACGGCTCAAACTGCTGTAGAGCTAGAAGAAATGTATGATGGGTATATGAAGATGTATTGGGCCGCCATGAATAACATTGTTGAGTCTTCCACTTCAGGTGGGTTTACAATATTTTGTGTGATTAGTGTATGCAGGTGTACTTAACAGCCACGAATAAAACAATGAATATTTAAAGGAGGATATTTCACTGGTGATAAAGCTCAAGAAGAAAAACAATTTAGAGATAAAAGCCGGTAGTTGTCCGCTGTGCAATATTACTCATTGATGTTTTGGACACACGGTGCTATGTTTGTTATACTTAGCCCAAGTAAGCTAGACCCAGCATGACATTTAGTTTGTGCTTTACCCAATGATCCATGTCTTTGAAAATGTTTGGTCGGATGCAGGATAATTCCGAATCAAACTACAGTCATTGAGAATTAACATGGAGGTGTGATGTGCAGTCTGGATCTAACTGGGGTCTTGTGGTTTTCTATCCTTTTATAGGGGTGTGCAAAGCTTCGAAACAAACATCTGCTTCAACTTGGATTTGAAGCTTCACCAGTAAAAGTATCGACAGCTAAAATAATCAATTTATGTTCAATTATAGCCATTATGAGCTGTTATGTACATTAAAAATTAATATTTATATTAAACAAAATTGAAGAAATTGAATTTCATGTTGGGATAGTAACTTGATTTATCAAAGTAATATGAAAAATAACCAAAAATTGTGCAATAAAACATTACCAAGAAATTTAAATAGCCACAATATAATATTTTTTCATACATAAAACAACTAAAAGAAAATATTCGAACTTCGATTCGGTTTTGAGAATATTTCATATATTAGATTTGAGCTTGCTTCGAATTGAAAAAGTGTACTTTGCACATCCCTACATCTTAATATTTTATATTGCAGGTTCTGGTTTATAACTGTCTGGAATCAAAATGTTGGATTCAAAGAAACTGTGTTTAAGTGTTGGCGTCTATTGCTTATTTGAATTTTGTATGGTGTCATAATTCGGAAAAAGGGTGGATATGTACAGTTGTTTTGGAGGTGTGGCAAGGATTGGAGGGCAGGAGAACATCCCTACTCCTTGACTTGGGAAATAGATTTAGAGTTGTATTTCCCTGTTTTCTACTTTTTGTAAACAATTTCCAATTTATTTTCGCATGAAATTAAGCACTTCAAAGTTAGGCCACTCGCTGGTTGCCGGCCTGACAAATGATACTATTTACATCTATAAAATAAAATAAAAGGACAGAAGGAACAACGTAAAACATTGTTTTAAATAATCTAAATAATGAGTTTAGATTTAAGGAAGAACACTTACCTTTTATTAAACATATTAATTATCCTTTTAAGAAGTGTGTTTGACTCTTGTATTCATTTTCAACGTCGACCATGTTTGTTTTTAACGCATGTGCAGTTCTATCAAACAAGTGAGTAGCGAGTTTCATGATTGTAAAAGAAGAAAAGAAAAAAACGAGCGCGACTTTTAATTTTTGACAGAAGGAACTAAACATTTAATTATTTTGTGAAAAGATTATTCACATTCATTTGGTTATATTTCAATATTTATATTAAACCTGCATTTTATTTGGTTTTTATCCCTAGTCCACAGCCAACATTTCTATCTTTTGTTTTTTTATATATTAGTTTTCTCTTTGGACTTGGAAGTATGAATAGAACATTTTTAAATTTGATTATTGGAAGATTTTTGGGAGGAGACAAGGTCTTCTTCCTTGGTGTTGGTCCAACATGCAGTCAAATCTGTGGAGCTTCTAATTAAAATTATTTTAATGTGAATTAAAGGTTGTGAATTAATGTACAAGTAGCAAAAATGGAAAGCTATGCGTGTGGGCAAGAACTTAGACTATTTATTTTCGTTTAAATTGTGGAAGAATTTGAATTACTAAAGTGAAACAAATTTCTGAAGATGGTGTTTCAATATGGACTCATTATTCATGGGTGAGGTCACACCAACTCTTCAACTTTAAATTATCATTTTTTTCTTTCTCCTATAAAAATCAGAATTCATTTACTTTCAGAAAGATAGACTAATGGAGAGAATTAATTAACATTTCATTTTTATGTCTAATTATTAATTTTATTGATTATATATTTTCTCTCTTCTTTTTTGTTTCAACAATACTGTTCTATACTTTGTTAAATTAGAATTTTAATTACCCAGAATTCCATAGGTAGGATTGGGATGTGGTAAAAAGGGAAACAACAATAAATCCACAAAAGTGCCAACAATTGTTATTTTATGCATTTATTTTTATTGTAGTCTAAATTACATTTTGTTCCAACAATACATTTTATCTAAATTGTTCATGTTTTAGTTTTAGTTTTAAGTTTACCCAGTGGTCTCGAGTTTGAGAGTCGTCGTGCCACTGACTGAATTAGCCGAGGTAAAGTTTTTTTTTGTTCTTTTTGATTATTATTTTTCCCCTAGATACTAGGGGTGGCGCCCAACAAAAACACAATCTTTATACATCTTGATGTTAACTATTGTTGTTACAACATAAGATGTCAGAAGACACTTGATATGAGACAAAGTAAAATTATATATATAAAAATATATAGATACAGATCGTTCTCTCACACTGTAAAAGTATATATATATATATTTTTTCATTACACTTTATATGGTAAAGGTTTTTATTATTTGCATGAAAACAGTGGGAGTTGGGAAGAAAACACATGCGTCTTTAAAGTGAGGCTGGGTTTTGGCACCACATCATGCGAGGAGAATCTTTACCTTGATCTGAAGGTTTTAACATGAGAGAGTTGCCTCTGCATGATCATCTTGGAATGCTGGAAAATGTGTTAACCCCTTCCTGCTTTAATGGGAAGACACATGTGGATTACATGTATGGAGCTCATCACTAATATCATCATTATAACAATCATCTGTTATAATGGAAACCAGAAATGGGATAAAATAGTAGTTAAGTTAAGGCTACCGCCTTCTCTCAAACTTAAACAATAAATGTGATGCACCCAATCGGATATTAAGTCTTAAAATGGAGACTATAAGAGGTTAGATCTTGGGATTGCTGGCAGTATAGTCGAAAGGTTGTGGTATCAATATACGAGATAACGTTCTTTTGAAAGTAAAAAAGTTTAAATTATGTTTATTAAAGTAAATATATAGTTTATAGAGTTATTTTTTTGACATTTTAGCAGCCGCTTGCTTTGGATTGTCTTATAGTTCATTCAAACACTTGAGATATAACTCATACAAATTTTAAATGCAGTTAATAAAATAGTGATAGGTAGTAGGCTGTTTTTTGGGGAGGTATGAAGCCTAAACTTTCGAGTCTCGCATGTCCCTAATTTTAGGGGGTGTATTTAGGAGTGTTGTATGGCAATATGTTTGGTGATGTCAGAGGTGGTACCACAGGAAGATCGAGATTTTATGTAAAGTCTAGTACTGAAGCCTTCTTAGTCATCACAGAATCTATATGTACTTTTGTTGAGACAAATCAATTTATTTCTTTGTACTTTTAACTATACTTTTTGTTTTTCTCTCTCTCATCCCGTGCCTTCTACCAACCTTGTTACCCTCCCTTTCACCCCCTTGCCACATTACCAATGCACTTCAGACTTACAGACAGGTACCCATTAACACTTTCTTAAGTGTGTTTGAAAAATGTGTTTGGCTATTGCTAGTTTGTGTTATTTTTAAATATGTCATTGTTTTAATTAATAAAACTATTTTGTGTCTTCAGGCATCAATGGAAATAAAGATGACTTTAATTTTGCTATGTTTTCTCCGGATTCAAAATTATCTTTGAAGCCAATTCCTCCACTGGACTGTTCTATAGATGATAATGACGACTCATGCCTTATCTCTCCAAATGAAGGTAGAAAAAAATTTAATTTTTTTTTTCTTAAATATTTGATATGAAAATTGGTACTTAAAAAAAATGTATTAGGCTAAAAACGAAAATACTGCTTAAATTAAATAAGAGGAGAAAGAAAACATATGAAAAAGGGGGAGGAAAGCTAAAACCTAAATATCCTCTAATCATAGGACTATATATATTTTACTTCCTGATGCTTTAATGATTTTGTTTGCATGGCATTAGGAACTCTGAAGTTCAGGCTATACCTACAAAAGTACGCCACCTATCCCTATTTTGAACTAGTTCTATCCAGTCCACCTCATTACACCCAATCTTTTTCAGGTTTGTTCTAATTTTATCCTCCCATCTGCATCTAGATCTTTCCAATGGTTTCTTCCCATTGGGTTTGCCAGTTTGTACCCTAAACAAGGTTCTAGAATCTTCCATTTGCATTTCATGTCTCGCCCACCATAATTTACGAGACTTGACTATCCTAACAATGTCTTGTTATGAGTACAGTTCACATAACTCATCATTATGTAACCTCCCCCACTCCCCAATAGCCTCATCCCTTTTTGAACTAAATATCATCCTAAGGACCTTGTTTTTTGAACACTAAATTTTTTTCATCATGTAAGGTAAGAGACCACATTTTACACCCATAGAGAACAACCGGTAATCTTATTGTTTTGTATATTCTGAGTTTTACATTTCTTAAAAGCATGCAAGATGTCAACAATACTTGCCGAGTAATAGCATGCATTTCCCGACTGTCATCTCTTTTCCTAATCTACAACCTAATATTGTTATTGCAAGTTAAAAATTTTCCTTGATATTTAAACTCACTAACCCTGTCAAATGATATATTGTTTGCAGTAATATCTACATTATCGATCCCAATCAGTGCTCTCTGTGTGATCATATATTTAAATTATTTAACCCACATTTTATAAATAAATTATATCAGCATATAGCTCACAAACTTTAACCACTGATATTAAACACTCAGACCATATACAAATAGTAAATGTCTTTGTCAAACCACCCAGAATCGAACCAAAAATCTACTTAGCCACAGGGTTATAATGCTTGTCTTTTCGTGATTGTGTGACTCTTTCTTGATAGGGCACCTTCCTGATATTTTCAAAAGAAAAGGTCCAGCCCCAATACAAGATTATTCTTGCTTTAACGTTCCGGACACTAGTAACATTTCTTCTCAACCAAGGCAGCTTGGTGTGAGCACTAGTGTGTGTAACCGTAGAGCTGCCCCCCTCAGGCAAGTGTGTTCAACAAGCAAGAAGACACACACAGCACGCCCACTGCGATATGATGGTGCTGGAGACAGTTTCTGGGATGATTTGGGAGAGGTAATGTCTTCATCAATACATTATGTATATATATGTTTAAATATAGAAAAATGACACACCCGAACATGATTTCGAACCTTTGCTTGTACAGTTTTATGCGCTGTCTGCTCTACTTACTAAGCCCTGGAGGTTTTATATAGTTTAATGACATGCTGGTAAGGATATCCCAGATAGCTCAGTTAGTAAAACAACTAACTGAAGTGTATGAGTGTATAGTATTGGGTGATCAGGGCTTAAATCTCTGTTCTTTCTCAAGTGACAATTTTATATTATATTATAATTTCCCATATGAATACATGGAAATATTCTTGTATCTTTTTAAAATGTCAGATACCACCCTTACTACAATGTTCTTACCTACCATAGGTATATAACTTAGAAGTTAGCATTTCTGTTGCATAAACCAAGATATTGGTGTATTGTGGAAGAATATTGTTTACTTTGTCAAAGGGAGCTGAACCACCTCGAAAGCGCATCAGATCTTTATGGCTATCTGTAAATGTCTTGGGATTTTCTCACTCTTGAAATGCTGCCAAATGTTGTTTGTAATAGTTTTTTTTATTTTTATTAGTGTACATCCCTCTCGTGAAATCATTGTATCTCAAAAAGTTAAAAGAAGGTACAGAAAGTTTGATAAAAACATATAAAAGGGGCGAACACAATATGGTTTGTGCAATGAGGCAACCATTGTCCAATGACAGCAATGTAAAGTGTGAACTATGTTTTTCTTTTCTTTGTAAAAGCCATATTGTGTTCGTTCCTTTAATATTTTTCTATCCATCTTTCCTGTACCTTCTTCCAAATATAATACATTTACCTCATAAAGCTAAAAGCAGTTTTCTTTATTGAGATATAAAAAGTTAAAAGAAGTTTTCTTTCAAGAATAACTTATAAATAAAAATAATTGTTAACTATCACATATCTAGTTGCATAAATGGCTAATGTTTATGGTGTTAATAAATTTAAAACATTCTTGATTTTATGTTCATTGGTTATCTAAGACTACTTTGATAATGCCTTTTGCAAAAAATCTTATTTAATGAAAATGTTTATGTATTAATCATCTCAAAGAAAAACTTTGTATCATAGTGTTAGTTTGGGAGTAGAGAGGATCTAATAAGAGTGCAATAGGTGGAATTGTTTTATAGGTGTGTAAGAGCCCTGCTATGGAGTAGGGAAGTGCCCTTGAAGTGTAAGGAAGTGTTGTACTTTGTACTTATTGTCTAATATGCAGCAGAAACATTGACATTGAATGTAAGAGAAACTAGGAAAGTGGAGGCCATGGGAATGAACTTTGTGAGGATTGTGTTAGCTGTCACGAGGAGAAACAAGATTTGGATTGGCATTATCTGGGTAAGAGTGGAGGTACAAGGAGTACATGAAATAGTAGATGAAGAAAGACTGAGATGGTATGGGCCTTTAATGAAGATGGAGAAGGAAAGGATGCTAATGAAAATTATGAAATTGAAGTATGTAGGTAAAAGACTGTACGGGAGGCCAAGAAAGAGATGGCAGGAGCAGATACCAGAAAGTATGTCAGGAAAGATGGAGGCTGGAAACAGTTGATGGCGTTTGTTTGAAAAAGAACCATTGTCTATAAGACTTAGCTATCCTATTAGTTTGTAGTGCTGATATTAATTTTCTTTATTTATAGGAATCATCTAGAAAGCCTTACAAATGCACCGAGCCTTTTACTGATTCAAAATTTGTTGGTAAGTAGAATTTAGGTTTATAGCTATTTTTTTACAACTTTAGATCAATTAACAGGATGTCAGCTCGATTTTTCAATTCTTATCTACCTTAATATCACGATTTTATGTACTTCGATTCTTAGCTCTCAAATCCCAGTAAATGAAAGTTTTGGTATACAACTGAAACACCGATGTTTAGAATTGGATAATTTTCCATTGTTACAAATATAAGCTCTTTTGCAGGTTCACTTTAGTACTGGAAAACTGTAAATGTACCCAACATGCATAACCTTTGTGCTCTAGTGATCTTGGCGCAAATTAAATATGGCTGTGTTTTAAATATATTTTTTATTGACAAAGTGTTCAGTATATAAATCAATAACAGGTGTGTAAGTTGAGGTTGGAAGAATGGAAGAAAGATTCAAATTGTTAATTGTAAAACTTTCCAAACATTCTCTGGCGTGAGCGAGAATCGACATTTCATTGTAATAAGTTGTTGTAATACCATCTATCCATAAACCATTGATCTTTTAGCCAATACAAATACTTCACATTGAAGCCGATAGATGGCACTATATGTTCAAAGCTTTACTTTGACCATGAATAAAGCAATAAATGGGTTACTATCGGATAGCAGTGTACAAGTAAAAAAAAATTAACATTTTATAATTGGAGTCAAAACAACATAAATCCTGAATTCTCTAGTGAAATTATTAAATCAATACACTCTCAAACTTTGGTTCATTGCTGAATAATCTCTGGTTTTGCCTTTGCTCCCACCACTACTTTAAAATAATAAAACTATATCTGTATATGTCTTTAATTGCCAGGAAATGAAGACAATGATACTTCATTATGCTATGCACTGCCGAGTAGTTCTGCAGAGGTGAGCATACAGTCTTTTGCACCCAATGTGCAACCGTCAGAACTTAGAGAAGATGCTCCTGAAATGGAATTTAACCAGGACCCAAACAAGGATCAACCCAAACCTCGCAATTCACGGAAATCACTGGATGTAGTCATCCAGCGCTATAAGGACTTCCTCAAGAGAACTGAAAAGCCAAACTAATATATATAGAAAAAGAATGTGTTTAAGTATCAACAAAATAATATAATTTTGAAATCCTTTAGGGGTGTGCGAAGGCCACTTATTAAATGCTAAGCGAAGCTTGAAACTTGTGAAGAAAAGTCAAAGTCCTGTATTAATAATTAATGCACATAGGCTTACTGATAATCTTAATAAATTATCAATAAAGTTTTAATATTTACTTACATTGTGGAGTTGATAAAATTATTTTGCAAATTTTACATATGCATGTCTTTTTTTCTGCATTTATGAGAATAGTTATAAATTAAATCCTGTTTTCGTCTCCTAATTTCCTTATCAGCCATTTTGAATAATAAAGAAAATACAAAGAAGCTATGAAAAACCTGTGACAAAATGCACTTGTAAATTGGTCCTAGATAATTCCAAAGAAATAGAATATTAAGGACTAAACATTAAATGTGAACTGGGATGGTAGCACAACTAAAGCGCTTTCTCTGTTTCATACCAGTGACCATGGTGTTATTTTTTTATATGTATTTTTATTTTTTACAAAATGATGTTGGTGAGAGAGAATATAATATTAACATTTACTTAGCACCTTTGATCTATGATTACTTTATGGTACTTAAATTACTAGTCTGTGTTAAAGTTCTGTTAAGTAACTGTTTTAAAATATCAAATATTGAAATATGTAATATTTAGTAAGATAAAATTAAATCGTTTGATAATTTATCGAAGTTTTATCCATCCTTTGAAATTTTTCAAATATGCGAAAGTTATTGTAGATGTCGAAGTTGAAGCCAAAGGAGATTTGACCTTCGACTCCGACTTACAACTTTTTGAAGCTTCCCACACCATTAAAATCCATGGAGTCTGATGAAAAATTGTAGTTACTAAATAATCAATATGGATCTGTTGCAATTTAAATTCTGGTTTTATTACTTTTTCTACATTGTTCCAAACTAACTTTATATTTTGTTGTTTAAGATTTACACAAATTACTGTGTTAATGAATCTAATTAATATCTCAAGGGTTTAATTTCTGTCACAATAAAAAAAAAAATGATAAATTGATAAATTAATGTCAGTCTAATATATGTGCTTCTTTTTTGTTTGTATTAACTATTTTCAGAAGCTTTGAAACCTAAATATGTTAAACAATTATTAGATTTTAATATGTAAAAATTTGGTAAATAAAATGATTTTCTAAAAAATTTTAGTTTAAAAAAGCAACTCAAACTTAAGGTTATATGAACAGAGCTTATTTCGAGAGAAGTCCTCTAGAGAGTGTTTGTCACCGAGGCTATGGTGAGATTGGATGTCACCGATCCATGCCATTGACAACAAAAAAAGTGTGTATTCAAGTGGGCCTTTAAGATTGTTGGAATGGTTGGAAAGGCAAGAGGTAGAGGGAGCATGGAGCGGCTGGTAGAGAGTCGTCTGTGATTATCTGATTGTATGTATTATTCCCACATTGTGGCTTACTCGTGGCGGTGGCCCAGATATGGGTTGGGCTCTGTGGGGTAGTGAACTTTGCATGAAATAAGTTCAACTTCTTTGGAAACGGCAAATTTGAAATTTTGTCCTTTGAAATTGTGTGAAAGTTGAACTCAGCTTTCCAAATTATATATGAAAAAAAAAAAATTAAATCTCAACAATAGCACAATTCACTACAGAAAATCTGAAAAGTAGGCCAACCTAGTGACCTGCTTCATTGGTTGAATAAGCCAATAATAACAAAGTCTTTATTAAAAATTGTGGACACAACACATTTTAAGTTGAGTGGTTTTATTATGTGTTCCATTATATTAAAACTTTTTTTTACTCTAGTTAATCTTGGGTTCATTTCCCTGCAACTACAACCCCACAGGCTAATTCTAGACATAGTGGTTTCTTTAATGATCAGAGATCATGGCTGTTTAACAAAATAATTCCCCCTACATATTTTTTTTACCTCATTAACCTTTCTCCCCTGAACCAGCTGAACACAACCTTAGAAAATTAAATCACAATGTATGGAGACAACTGGTTTAATGCAAACATTTATCTCATGTCAAAATCCTTGAATTGCTCAACCCTACCCCTACCTCAGGTGAATTCCATTCCTTTCTACCAGCAGACTTATTATTTTATTATTGTTTTTCACAACAATAATAAAAACAATATTATATAACACAAAGCAACAACTTTTAATTTTTATATCTATATAAGTGTTGCCATATATACAGTGAAATTATAAGTGAAAAAAATTGGCTCTTGACAATCAAGCTTGAAATCAAACCAAGAAAAATTATCTAATCTCTTGATCTGATGAAGCTGTCTGTGACAGTGAACGCTTGTCCTTAAAAATGTGTCTGGTTAGTGTTTTATCCAAATAATTTCTACTCTAGTATCACTCAGATAAACGTGCTGGCTTTCTCTCCTAATTTAAAGCAAGAGTAAACTATTAGCATGTCTTACATTGCTCATGCTACTTATATTAGTTGGATTTTCCTTATATAACATACACTTTATTACAAATAAATCCATAACATAGAATTTTAACCAACAAGGTATATAATTTTATTTTACGTAACAGATCTACAAAAAATGTTTGGAAAACAATTCACAGCTAAATTCATTGCACTTCTACAGATCACAATAGCACCAGCATTGCACTAACTTTATGCACAAGACACTAACATTCCTAAACACATGCTTCTAAAATATATGTTTATAAATTGACACATTTATATAAAAAAAGAGTTTAAAGAACATGTAATACCTTTGGCTATTTAAATTATAACTATTCATTATTCTAAGCAACAAACAGGAGTAATTCAGTTTGCATGTGTATACCCTGATAATTACAAATATTTAAGCCTTTTCAAGCAACATTTATGCCAATAACTATCATTTTCAATAGTAAACAATCTATTTTAATACTTGGGAATGATCCATTTTAAAAATAGTAAATATATTATTTCTTATAGTAAAAATACTAAGGGTCTTTTTATGTATTATTTATGATAAAATAAATAATGTTTTTCGGTTGGAGTTTCATATTATAGATCTAAAGACTTCCACCAGTCTTGTATTGGAAAATTTCATCCAAAGCCATATGAAAATGTTCAATAAAAATAAAAGTATTTGGGATATTGTTGGCCTGCACACCTAAAGCCATAGAGAATAAGAGATTCATGTTTCATAAAAAAAGGCGCACAGCTTCAAGGTCCACCAATCAAAGCAACGAGTGTGTGCTTGTAGTCTCCAGATGTTTCGTCCTAAACACATGTATAGTGAAATATTAAATACGGTAACACATGAGTAAGTCACACCCACATAATATCAACACAAAACTAAATCAAATCTACAAAACATGTTCAACAGTAGTTATTCTGATCATCTTTACAAATGCAAACAATTTTTGGAAAAATCTATATTTCAAAACTATTTTTTTATGTGTTTGTGTTCTTTTGTGTTTTTCTGTTTATATGAAGAATAAATATTTCTAAAAATTTAAAATTATGTTTAGTGTGTGAAGAAATAAGTTAATTTATTTTTAACATGGCTTAATCTAACTCATTTTCATATTTTTCATATATTTTCATTTATTTGAGGTATTTAACATGCACCGACTGATTATATCTGTATACAAAAATTTCTATAAGTGAAAGCAAAAGAGCTAGGGGCTGCAAATACTCTGATTTCAAGCTTTGAGCCGGGCTCGTTATTTAAGCTCGAGATTGAGTTCAAAAGCTTAGTAAGCTCGTCACTTTCGAGCTTGCTCTTGATGTACATAATAACCAATTTTTAAAACGCAAGGGTAAGAAAAGGCTATTTAATTTAGATATAAGTATTTCCACTTATAGATAATTCAATAACTTAAATTGTTAAAATCAATATCAATTTTCACATTAATAACGTAATAAAGATTTAAAACTAGGTTCAATCAGTGATCTTATGCAAGATTGTCATCCATTTTGAATTATCCTTGATTAAAGTTTTATACTTCTATTGTCATGACAAAGCAATGAAAATAAAAATAGCTAATCAAATTACTAAATAATTGAATAATCATTATTTTCACTAATGTTATAGTGTTCCTTTCAAAATTAATAATTTCAGTTAGATTAAAAATTCAATTATGACAATTTTTTATATTGAATGTTTTTAAACTTTTAAACTTATATTAATTTATTATGTTTGTAATGATCCCGTCTTATTGAATTGATTTCTAGTGCATTTAAATTTAGGTTGTGTAAATTTTATTTAGTCTGACTGTACTTGTACTGTTGCTGTTATATTTCCGTACATGTGCAAGCAGGCTATGTTGAATAACATTCAGTTTGCTTGTTTACAGAACCTCACGATAATTAAAGAAAAAAAACTTCGCACTGTAAGTGTGAGAATGAGAGTAATATGCTTCATTGTACTTTTTTTTCATTTTTTTTTCTAGAAGTAGTTTTACTTGTGTCCGTAAAAAGTCAGCAGCTCCCGAGCACAATCTGAGTTTGAAGTCTGATAATTGGTGTTTGTTTTTGCTTTTACTAGAGAGAGTTGTTAACTGTCGATTCGGGCTAAGACGTGTGTGTACCGATAAGGCAAATTCATTATGATCTATTTATATAAAGTAAATCAACTTTCAAGCATTTACTTTTTTCAATAACTAAACAAAAATGATTTCTGTAATTTCTAAATAAAAGTTATATTAAATAACATCATAAAAAGTGTATAATTAAAAGATATTTAAATCGCAGATATGTGTTGAAAATACCGTATCGTGACATGTTTAACTTCAAAATGCACTAGTTTAGTTACTTTTTTTAGCTATAGACTAATGTTGGTTAACCGGTCTATAATCTGTGTTGATCAACATTACAATAAATATTTTACCAAACTTACCACATTTAAATACAAAAAGGCATTTACTATTACATAATGTTTCCTAGAAATATTATTTAAACCATCTTATTTTTCATTTAAAAGTATGAACTTCAACTTTTATAAGAATTAATAAAAATTGAATTGAAATACATTTTTCAATAAGATAATTTCTAGTGAGAGCCCATACAACGTGCATTTACAACTGCACATTAAGAAATGGAATTGGAACAGAAGATGTGATCATGCAAGATTATTACATTAAGAACTATTAAACAAAATAATAAATGTCTGTGATTCTTACATTTCCTTATAGGATAAATTAAGTTACAGAAGCATATTATGGAGAAATTAACTCATTAAAAGGTAGGTTTTATTAAAAAAATGTATAATAATTATTAGTGAAATTATAATGTCCATAAAGAAATGAGTATTGAATTCACATATATATATTTTTTCTATTATATGTTAGTTTTTAATTTAACGGAAATTTGTACTAATTCTAAATAATGTATGGTTGACAAAGGTTACCTTGACAGCACTCTCCAGGGTCTTGTCATACAAACGTTCATATTCACGCTTAATGTTCCCAAGATCTATTTCACTGCGGCTCACGATGATGCGGATAAGAGTGCCATCGTTAGTACCAGCACCTGCCACGGCCCAGTGAAGTCGTTTGGCAAAGTAATTTGGAGGACTTTGAACACACTCAACTGAAAATAGTATAGAATTAGTTTTAAATATGTTTCCAATAAAAATCTTTGGCAATCATCCAACCGGCATGAACAAAACATAAATATAAGTTTAAAGTCTCTCTATTAATGTATTAAATTAGTTACAATATTTTAAATGTGCAACATGAGAGGAGAAGAATGGAAGCAATTAAAGGATGAATAATGGTGGAAGGATAGAAGAAGATGGAGGCATTTTACTAAACTGACTTGGCCACAGACTGAAAACAGTTGATGATGTTTATTTAAAATAAAAATGTAAGATTTAAAAAAATGTATGTGCAATGCAAACAATACAAGTTAGGTTTATTTTGTAATTGAATTATTCCTAATTGAAGCTTAACATGACAAGTCTAGCCAATCATAAATACTGGTTAAACTGGTGAAGAATTGTTTAACTCTAAAAGCATAAAGTCATATTAACATTAATAAGTAAAATATAATGATTAAAAAGTAGTTAAAATACCGACTAAGCAAATTAATTAATATGGTTAATAACTTTAGAAAGATGCAACATCAACTTTAAAACAAACAATACAAATAAAAAACACTACCTTAAGATTGGCTAAATCATATTTTTGTATTGAATTACTTTGGATAATAAGGTGGTCGGTCACCTTTAGCTCAGTCGGTAGCATATATGTTTACTGAGCTAAGAGTCCTGGGTTTGATTCCCAGCATGGCCAAAAAATGTATCAATAGTGAAATAAGGGTATATTCTTTCACAGTGATGAATCAACAGCCGGGGGCTGGATGTTGCCTGTCCTAACCTTAAGTTAAATTATAAAATATGAAGCTATAACAAGCCTAGCAAGCTGATATTAGAAAATATGTGGCTTGAATAAAACAAAAACTGGCCCAGATCACAGGTTGGAAACAGTAATGGATGTAAAAAAAAAGAAAGATGAGGTGGTCATATCCGTCTACCTCTTAAGTAGCAGTAACTGCTAAACTGAAACTTGTGCATGGACTATGAAATGATACAAAAGATAGCCTTGAGTCTATTTCCAAGAATTTATTAGGTGGTTAAACTTGTAGATGTTGAAAGAAAGAAAGAAAAAAAAATCTTAAGACTAATTTTACTTCAAACAGACTATTATAAACATGAATATCTACACACAGGTTGCAAATTATTAAAATTACAGCACTGTTCATCCATGAGTCTGATACTAATCCTAGATGGCTTGGTGGTAGAGCAATGGCACACTAAGCCAAAGGTCCTGGGTTCAATTTCAGTGTCCAGGTGTCATTTTTCAACAAATTAATTGTTTAATATTGCATATCATTTTGAAATCACATTATAGACGGATAATTTAGAATGTGTTAGTACCATAATGTTGATGAAGGAATCTAGCAAGTACTTACCAATAGCGAGCATTGCCTCAAGGAGTTCTCCAGAGATTTCTGACTCAAGAGCCTGCTCAATGGAACGTCCAGTTACATTCTTATACTCCTCAAATATGAGGCGAAGCTGAGGAAAGCTCTCGTGTGCCAAAATTCTGTTAAAAACTTCCTCATCTGTGCCAACTTTCAGCTCTCCTGCAGCAGACAAGTTTACAACAATATAACACATGTTATATTAATTATTAATTTCATGATAAAATATTACTTCGAATGATACTCAACCAAAAGTTTAGACTTAAGGTTGCATTAGAAACAAAATAAAGTCAAATATGTATAAAAATTTCAATAGTTTCACATGCTTGTGAATGTAGTGAGAATAACTAGATTAAAAAAAATACTACCCAAGTTATTGGGTTTGAAACTTTGTAATGACTGATTTTTCAGTCCTTATTAATATTTAAAATCATATTTTAACATAAATATTTTCATTTTTCTTCTTGTCAGTTATTTTAAATTAAATTCATCTTTTCTAAATGACAGCCATGTTTCTATTTTTCTTTTTTTTTCGCTACACGTGTTCGAAGCATGGTTTAATTCCGGGTTGTATTATGCGGTATTTAAGAGCAGGTGCATAGTTAAGCCATATCATTTTTTAGTTTTCGCGCTCAGATAAAATAACCCCATTGGTAGATGGACAGAAATCAAGTAGTGACCTGGGTTTGAGAGTACAAAACTAGGGGGAATACAGACCCAAACCTTGAAAAACTGCATAGTTTTGAACTTGTCTTCCCCGCTGAATCTTCACGTGGGACAGACATGTTTTGAACTGGTCTTCCCTACTGAATCATCATATGGAATAGACGTGTTTTGAACTATCGTTATAAAATGTGTATTAACAACATGTTTGAGTGTTAAATAGTGGAACAAATAATATGTATGCATTTAAATAAATATAAATAAGTGAATAAGTAGATTTATAAAAGTAACATCCTATCAATGCAATTCAATATGACAGAGATAAAAGGCGATTGACAAGAGCTTTCCAGACGACACCCTTACGTAAGATAAGAAACGAGGACGGCTCATAACAAAAGGATCCCAACCCGTGGTCCATTACAACTTTAACCCCCTAGTTCAACTAAACAAAGAAAAAATATAAATGCCTGCAACCCTACCATAAAAACTGCATGTACACATACAAAATAAATTCATTTTCGAGGCACAATGAACCTCTTCGTATATGTAAGCAAGATGAACACTGATTTACATTTTTTTTTAATTATTAATTTTTTTAAATTGGGGAATAATCCTATATTTTAGTAAATACTAAATACAGTTTAGTAATGTATATTTTATGATGTAAAAAACTATCAAATCATAATTATACCTGCTGCGTATAGTTGTTCTGCTAAATCCTTAGCTTTTGCAGGGTCAAGAGAAGCATCATTACGCACGCCCTGTAACAAATAGCACCAACTTAACTCTCAGTGATACTCAAGAGGAACCCTACCTTCCAAGCACCTTATAGTAATATAGTAATGAGATCATAGGTGCATTTATTACAACCCTACTGTTTTCAAAGGGTATACATTTTACTAGCAAAGCGTGTACATTCAATTGAAGTAGAACACAAGTGTACACTTTACCAAGTGTCATGAACACTGTGAACAAGTCATAACTATTTCCACTATTGAAATAGTTTCAAACTCCAAGTCATTTTAAACCAAGCCTGTCCAACTGGAGGCCCATGGAAGCATAATTTGCGGCTTGCGGCGCATTAGAAAGTTTATAAAAACTAGCGTTATCCAGAGTTCATTAAACACGATCAGACTTAAATTATGTATAATTTATTATGTGTTATGTGCTGTACTGTTCTGTATTTAATTAATATAACACTTTTAATGTACTATATTAGTTAACTAAAAAGGTTAATATTGTATAGGCCTAATTTCTATGTGTGCAGCCTGAATACTGTCTAGGAATATAAAATGAGGCCCTTAGCTAGCTTAAAGTTGGACAACCCTGTTTTAAACTATGGTAATACCCTCATCAATGGTCGCATAGTATAGTGCATCATTCTCGCTTTAGACTTGATAGCCAGTAACATCAAGATCGGAGTTTGAATTCTGGTTGGGTGTAATGATGGGGTTTTTTTCTTCTCTAAATAGTTTACTACTAGGTATGTGATAGTGTGAATAAAAATAAAGCTTGGAAAGTGATGGAGGAGGCTGAAGTGTAAATAATAGCTGTGAAGACTATGTAAGAGGATAACATGAGTTGTGTTAAGATGGAGAAGGGGTGGGCGGAGTGGCTCCAAATAAAAAATGGAGGGAAGCATAAGAGTACTCTCTCACCACTACTTTTTGTAATGGTAATGGTTATGAATAAAGTGGCAAGGAAGCTCAGGGAGGAATGAATGAGATCAACGATGTCTGCCAATGATTTGTTGGTATGTGGAGAGAAGGAAGAGGAAGTACAAGGACACCGACAGGAATGGAATGAGAAAGTGAAATAGTGTGGAATAAAATTTAACACGGCCAAGTGTGAAATGATGATAATGACAAGGAATATGGTGGGGCATAACTAATAAAGCTATAAAGTTGGATGTAGTAGAGCTGCTATGGAGAAGAAAAGTGCGCTTGATAAGGCAAACTTTGTACTCATTATCAAATATGCAGCAAAAACATGGACAGTGAATGTAGGCAAGTGGAGGCCATGGGAATGAAGTTTGTGAGGAACTTGTTAGTTGTCACTAGGAGAAACAGGATAAGGAATGAAAAATCCAAGAAAGAGTGGGAGTATAGGCAGTACATGATAAAGAGAAAGCAAGACCAATTGTATGGACATTTAATAAGGATGCAAAAGAAGAGGGTGCCAAAGAGAATGACCAAGATGAAGTATGTAGGAAAAATACTGCGAGAAAGACCAAGAAAGAAATAGGAAAAGCATATAACACAAAGTATATTGCATGATCGTATGACTAGCATTGCATATATTTAGTTTTTTAAAGTATATCTAAGAGATGATATTAATATTCCATCCCTTATTTATGTAATAATAACAAATTCACACACTTTCTCCACAGAAATATGTTTTATAAATATCACTGAAATGAATGGTACAAATGTAATCAATATGAAATTATTTTCTAGTCTAAAGGAATAAGTCGGTTTAAGAACACACTGCCACTGTCAATCCAACCCATTCCCTGGCAAAGGCATGAATTGACATTTCATTTCAATAAGTTATTTTAATGCCATCTATCAACGAACCACTGTACTTTTAGTCAGTGTGAATTTTTCA
Organism: Timema douglasi; assembly: GCA_901482245.1. Classification (NCBI taxonomy): domain Eukaryota; kingdom Metazoa; phylum Arthropoda; class Insecta; order Phasmatodea; family Timematidae; genus Timema; species Timema douglasi. Next base: position 300,944 of record CABEEJ010000248.1, on the reverse strand, counting down.
TATTGAAGCTAATAGATAAAACTAAGTTCAATGCTATACTATGACCATGAATACAGTCATAAATGAAAAAATATAAGAGTTATCTAATGGCAGTATAAGAGTAGAATAATGGCTGCCGGGCCTACGTAGATAAGAGTTTATTTGCCCACCAGGAAATGGTTTAACGAAACAACTATTTTACATTATCTGATCCAAATAGTTTCACTAATCACAAAAAGGATTTACTGTGACCAGTCTATTTTCAATTGGGTTTGCTAAAACTGTTTGAAATTGAGTGGAAGCCAAATATTTAAATTATTAGTTTGCTTTTTAATTATGTTCAGAATTATGTTTCAGAGATAACTGTGATAAAAACATGCTGCATCATCCCAGAGGGGGTGCGGGGTATGAAATCGACAATCAATAAAAAAACTGAGAAAGACAACACGTTTAAGAGATGATAACGTTTCATTTTGAATCTGTAGAAGGCAGCACATGGCAATGCATAATATCTGTTGATGGTGACAAGCAACACCATGCGGGATTGCTAGTTCTTAACTATGATTAAATTAATTTTTAATTATTGGAATAAAGTAGGCAAATAATTGTAAAAGACAAGGATTAACATACGAATCGACACTGAGTTTAATTCATTTAGAAACAGTTTTTTTTTTGTTTTAAATAATAACACTTTCAAATAAATTATATAGTAAACAATTAAAAGACAAACAACATTTATGTATTCAAACATTAGCATGCAAGTTTCCATTAAAATATAAATAAATGACCAAAAAACAACACAAATTTCACATAGTGTATAAAGCTGTGCACTATCACTTTTAGACACAAATCATACTGTTAAACAAATTAATTATTGGCAAGATAAGGTGGAGTCATCTCTCTTGTGATCATATGTAAACTATTAGCTATTTCCAAATTTCAGATCTCGTGTAAGTTAACACTTTTTTTTTTATTTACATCATTTGCCTCAAAAATGCAGTAACATATTCAAACCTAAGGATTAATCAATCAGTTTAAAGAGCCTACATAATCCTGATACTTGGGGACACATATGACACCTATTTTAATCAAATATAATCAGGGTGTTCAGCTAAACTATATTATTAATTCCCTGACTTTTACAAGATTTTCCAGAGTAAATTTCCAACATTTCCAGGCACTTATTACAAATATCATTTAGTTAAGATTGCAATTTAATGCAATAATATTTTTAGACACACACACACACACTGAAATTGTGTCATTCAATGAAAGGACTTATCCTAAAACAATCGGCCATTGGGTAGTGCAATCTAAATTAAATTTCAGTGAGATCATATTGAGACATTAAAATATCACCTTACACCAGTAAGTTTAAAATTGTTGTGAGACCCATCCCTTTTTAGTTTATTCTTCCTATAATGTAATCGAATTCACGCATATGTTCATAATAATGACTAAACTTTGGCAGAATATGTGCAGTAGACGGGCGGAAAGATGACACGAGAATCACATGTCTTTAACAATTGAGATTATTATACTCAACAGAGATAAAATTGTGTTAAACTAGATTAGCAGCGAGTATTAACTGGAAGAAAATTGCAATCTTGACTATTGTAAATAAAAATTGTGCAATTTTTTAGTGAGTATGTGAAAATTCCACAAAGCCAATCAAATTCCTTGACTTTTACCTGTTTTTCAGGTCACTGGACACCCTATTAATGTTACCAAACTATAAATATAGTTAAAAACAGAAAGGATAGCCAGCAAGCTTATCCGAGTGATGCTAGATATTGAATTGGTGAGATAAAAAATTAATATACATATAAACACATTTAATAAAGTAGCTTTCACTGTTAATAGCAGCTTTATCAGGTAAAGAATGTAAACTAGGTGTATACTACTCTGTGTTGATGATTTATGTTCTAGGATAGCAATCAATCAAGACCCATTACCTAACATTGGGTTCCAAATAGTGTAAACTATGTTACACTTTTCACTGTGATAACCACATTGCATGTGAATTTAATACTTCCTATCATTCTTTCCTGTATTATTCTATTCATTGAAATACTAGGACAAGGTAGATGTATCTGCTTGGGTTGTTATTGATTTATGATCTTAGGTGGTTTTTATTAAAAATACTTCAATAAATAAAAACAAATAATTTGAACAGTGATTATTGTTAAATCTCTTATAAAGTAGAAGCCCAATATAGTGCAGTCTGATATACTTCAGGTTCGGATATAATGTGGTGAAGAAGTTTCCTGGAAAAATAAATCATTATTATTCTATGAATTAGTGAATTCTTACTTGTAGAACTTAAGTATATAGAGCAATTATGCTGAAGAAAATGTAACTAGTGCATTTCTTGTTTTATAGGGAAAAATGGTTTAACTCCTTAGTTTTTATCTTTTATTTCTATGTTTGATGACTTAAATTTACATATTTTAATGCATTATGTTACATTATGTTGTAGTCTTTTTTTCTCTCCATCGTGTCACTCTACAGGCCACTTTTCGATATACTGCGATTAAGGTATAACGCGTGGGTGAAATATGTTTCCCTACAACCGCACTATATAGGGCCTTTACTATATTACAAAAAATATTATTTCCAACCTTGGCTGATGTGCATTGATTTTGATGAGGGGTATGTACTTAATTCTAGTAGTTAGGAATGTCAACAAGGACTCAATAGTTATCTTAATATGTATATGAGCATTATTTGTGTTTTTTAAAGTGCTTATTCCTAATATTTTATTAAGTTTCTTGATTAATACATTTGATCCATCAGTGGTTGTATTTCGGTAGGTATGTTGAATATAACTTTTATTTGGCAACCATATTGTTTAAAAATCACACATTTAAGGCCAACACTACAGTACTTATTAATTACCTGCAAAGCTGCAGTAGAGCCAGCCTGCTGTGCAGCAGAACTTCGACTCTGAAAAGTTTCAAGTTACTGCTATTACATTAACAAAATTAAATAATTGATACGATTTCACAACAACCAGTAAAACTGTGTTTCTTTTATCAACAAATATAAATATTTTACTACCATCAATTGTTGAAATTTACTTAGTACAATTACACATATATTATATTTGGAAGAAAGTATTGGAAAGACAGATCAATCTTTCCAGTACCTTCTTCCAAATATAATACAATTACCTCATAGAGCGGAAAGAGGTTTTCTTTATAGAGATAAATTATATATGAAAATCAGAAAGTTTGAGAGAAAGGTGTCAAGAGTAGGCCTAATTTTGGGCTATGTATTTATATTGGGGGTAAAAATATAATATGAATATCATGTATGCGTGTTTTCATTGTGGCTTTTAAACTAATCAACATATTATGACCAAACACATTGGTGCATGTACTTGAAAAAAGAAAAGATGATTTCAATCGTGTTGGACATACAAACAAAATTTGGCCTCAAGCATTGAATTACACAAATCAAATGTTATTAGGGCTTTATAGAGGTTGCGCTACACAATCAAAAAAATACTTAAGTTTTGATTACTAAACTTTTAAATTTATTAAATTAGTTTAGCACAGCGTCTTACTATCCGGTTGGGTTATATGCTAAAGTACTAATTACGCTAATGGGTTAGGAATTGGGAAGGTTGAATTTAGAGGAAATGAACCCAAATTTGTGTGGAGAGAGAGTGGAAATCCATTTAGAAAAAACCACCCACAATTCACCCGACCGAGATTCGAACCTCGATCTCCCCGTCCTTGGCAGTCTAGCTCTACATGAAACTAGCGCGTTGGCTAAGTACTCCACCGATGCGGGTAACTAAATGTTTATAAAACATTCTGGGTCAAACAAGTTTATTTCAACAAAACTTGGTAGCCCACAAGCAGTCATTACATCATTGGTAGAAGTACTTCAACACCTTAAAAAAGTGACTCGGGGAAAAATACACTAAATAAGAAACTCCATTCTAAATGTAAAATAATTATTATTAGCACCGTGTCTTACTACCTGTTCGGGTTATACGCAGAAATGTAAAAGAAAAATTGAGTTTTAATGTTTAAAATAGTCTACATTACTTTTCTCTTCATTCGACCAAAGACAAGTTGTGACACACACACACACTACGTGTATTTAAATTTTATTTGATACTATCTTTGCTTTTTGGTCAATAATTTGAAACAATCCTTTGAAGCGTGTAAATATGTGTACATGACAAAACAATCAAGATAACTTGATAAGTGTTTTCCAACAGACTAGCTATTTTTAGCTACTTTTATTTATGAGCTCACCATCCTCTCCTTAAAATGGTAAATATTAATTTAATAATTGATTTACCTAAACCCTCAAATATTTCAGCCTGATTATTTTTTTATCGCTATAAGACATGTGTTTAATTGTACTAATTATTACAGGATTGTTCTTAGCAATTCATTACACAGCTCACGTTTTTGTAATATTTTCTATGTGTACCAGAAGCAACCTCTAATGTTAATACTTCGTGGAAGATCAAACTCTACCCGAATCATGATGTAGTGCTTCCAGCTAGACACCAGCTCTTGAAGAAATGATTTATTACAAGTAGGCCTATTAAGTTCAAGACAACTTCTTACAATTCTTAGCTTCTTGAGGTGTGTATTGTGCAGAATATGTATTTTATAAATCATCTTATGTAAGGAAAGGGTTATTTTCCTTTCAACCTTATAAATTTACTGTTCAAATATGAGTGATATTTGGTCTGTCACAGAAAATCATAAGAAGATTTTGTCAAGGAAGAGAAAGATTACTCGTAGCTTTGTTCAGTTTTTGAAACAGGTCTTCCAACATTAAGCTTCCAATAAAGATTATTTGTGAGTGTTGTGTTGTGAATTTCAATTGGTTCTTTTGACAAACACTGTTATATTAGTCATCCCAACATAGCAGCTCAGAGTAAAAATACCAATTTTCAGTATTATTTAAATGTTTCTATTAGGGATATGCAAGGACCACTTTCAATTAGAGACAAAATCAAGACGAGAAAACTTCTTGAGAAAGTTCAAAAATGTTTACTATGTTTTAAATATATAGTTTATACAGTATCAAAGTTCCTTTTTACATTTACACTGCCACTTGCTTTGGATTATAGTTCATTCAAACATGTAAACTTAACTCATACACATTGAAAATGCATTTAATAAAATAGTGATATTTGCAATGTATATCATTTATAGTTTTTAATTTTGTATTGTAACAGTTTATTATGTAAAGATTAATAATGAAAAACAATGTAACAAAAACATTTCTTAGTGAAGGCTGTTTTGGAGAAAAAGTGTGGCCTAGTTTTGGGTCCTTACTGTAGTATTAGAAATAATAAATTCTCATTTTAGTTTGTAAATTTCTTTAACATTTATTTGCCACTACAATTTTTTTCCAATTTCTCAAATTTTCAAGATTCATTTTTAACTTTCGAGTCAAGATTGTGTTGTTTTGTCTCAATTGAGATAATTTCAAGTCTCATGCATCCTTAGCTTCTATCAAAAGGTACCAGAGCGTTGGACAAAAGTAGAACACCTTTGATCTGATGAGCAAGAAATCATTGGTAAAACAACTAGAGAACAACTAGTCAAAATAACCCCAGATACTTTTACTAAATGCTGATTGAAAGTCAAATATTAAGGTATCTGAGCAGCCATATTAACAACTCTCATCAAGCTTTACATTTTTCTAAAGGTTTTCTTCAGGATTTTTTCCATCTGTATACAAGCACACATATCCACATAAACATACAAAAAAAATTTTTTTTGCCAACCTTCATAATCTAATAGTAGTTCCTTGATGCAATCAGGTAACAACCTCACCTTTTCATCAATCTATCTTATTTAAGGCCACAAAGCTGCTAGATTACTTGTTGACAAATAATTTTACCACCCTCCTCTTACTTCTTTGATGAAATACAAAATAAGCTGCCATCAATTACTCAAATACTTTTTTTAAGTTAACAACCCAGGCATTGGGAAATCATTACTTCAAAGAAGAAAAAAGCTACTTGCTACCAGCCCAGTTTGTTTTATAGATCCTACACATATTTTTGTTCTTGAAAAAATACAGTTTCAACACTATGGATACCCAAATTGCTAAAACAATGTATATTTTAGTGATATAAAATGTAGTCACCAATTCAATGCCAAATATGAACACTATACTATTTTATTCAACAAATTAGTTGAAATGGGAAATCATAAAAATGTATTTCTTATTGACTGGAGATTTCTAAAATATATTATGTCATATTAAAGCCGTCAAAACATTTTAAATACATAGTTCTTCTTTTGGGAATATTTATAGTTTTATAATGTTTACCTGGCCTAGCCAAATGCTGTAATTTAAGCCCTAGAATGTGAAAACTCTAAAAAATGTATTATTTCCTTCAAGACTGGAGCTAAAAATGTATTGAAAAAATGTTTTTAGTGATATTAAAAAAAAGCTGCAAACTAAGGAAAATTTTTAATAGTTGATATTCGCTGTGCTACTGGTTTGGAGATTGTTATGGTTAAAAAACAAGACACAGGAATAAAACATTGAAATAGACACAAGACAAATCTGGTTAGTTGAATAAATAAAAGCATACATCAAAAGAAAGACAGACATAAGAAAAGCAAATGAATACAGGAAATTAGCACTCAAAGGCTAACTTCAAATGTATTAAATTTCATAATTTGGGACTCACGGTGACGATGAGTGTTAAAAGGCGACGAAAGTCCCCTGATGTTTCGCTGCACATGTGTTCTGCTAGTGGGCGGTCATACACTGCAATAAGAAAGGTGAGTCACTAGAATATAGTCAATGCTCCAGATAGTGGCAGCTTATGAAGGATAGATAGGGGTTGGCCTGTCAATATTACTTATAAATTGTTCCTGACCACTCCGAATTAGAGCAAGGTCGAATCCACCATCTTATGAATCTGAATCACCAATTTACCTTTGAATCCCTAATATTGAAATTTAAAAATAATTATGAACATAAGTTGGAAATATAAATATAATAAAACTATAGAAAATACAAATATATATCTCTATGAGGAAAACAAATTTTCATTTTCTGAGTTAAATGTAAATGGAAGAAGGCACAGGAAAGGTGGATAGAAACATATAAAAGGGACGAACACAATATGGCTTTTACAATGAAAAGAAGAACACAGTTAACATTTTACATTGCTGCCATTGGACAAAGAGGTAATAGTTGTCTCTTGAAAAAAATTGATCGTTAGGTTTTCCTTATAGAGATATATAATATATTCACATCCAATGTTCTTTTCCTGTTTTTGTCCTTTATGTTATTTCCTTTACATGTTCTTATCTATGTGTCCTACCGTTCTTTACTATTTTACATTTTCCCCCTTATGTGTTTTTGTTTCCTCTTTTAGGAAGTTGCGTTGCGCATTTCCCACTCCTCCCTGACGAGTTTGGGTAGAGTGAAACCTAGGACGGAGGATTGGATGGTAACGCTCGATTTTCTTCAAGAGGCAACCATTACCTCTTTGTCCAGTGACAGCAATGTAAAGTGTGAGCTGTGTTGTTCTTTTCATTGAAAAAACCATATCATGTTCATTCCTTTCATTTGTTTCTATCCACCTTTCCTTTACCTTCTTCCAAAGAAAATACAAATAGTAACCAAATGTTAAAATTCTTTCTTATAAGCCATAGATTCAGTTAAGTGTTAAATTACTGATCTGGGGCCTGGTTGTTAAGTTCAATCTATAATTATAATTGGTTCTGATCCACCAATACACAATATTAGCGCTCATGGTTATATTTTTTAATTGGACTCTCGAAATTGAATTTTCTTAAGGATTTTAGGGTCCCCCTTAATCAAAATCCAATATTTATATATTGTTGTGCATCTTGCTGCATGTTATGGTCAGTCCCAACTTACACTAATTAATCAAAAAACACTAGATATATTTTCAAGACATGAAGCAGTATTAAATTTCAAGATAGAGTTAGCCATGATGAAAGAAAAAAAAAAAGTTGAATTGATATGTAATTAAAGAATAGCCAGAAGTCACATTACAAAAATGAATTTTATATAAGATCAACATTTCAGTATATTTTCAAACAGTTCAACAACACAAAGCGAGCAAGAAGGCATTATAAAGTGTGATTTTGGTAGAAAGAAACCTTTAGAAAATACCTAACTTTGTTTTTGTGACAAATAATAATATTTTAGTCTATTATTGTTGTTATTTTATAGGTATTGATAATATATATCAAAAGTGACAGCTTCAAATCACATCACTTGATGTAGAGTACCACTCAATTTCAATGAATCCCCATAACCCATAATTTATTGGCCAGTATGGTCAGAGCAATTGAACAGTGGAAAAATATACTTTTTACTGATGAATTGTAGTTTAATTATTGGGTTCGAAATTTAGGCTAAGGCTTATGTTCATTGATTTCTCGGCAAGGGCACAAAAGCACAGAGCATTAAACCTACCCTCAATTATCATGAATACTGTCCTATTCTGTAGACTTCGGAGAAGATGCAATTGGTAGCAAGGATCAAAAGCAATACCATCACATTCTGAAGTGGCAAATGTTTTATCATTTGTTGACATTCATGGGTGATACTGTGTCTACTCAACTTGACCAATGAAATTCCCAACTTTTTCCCTGATTTCCGCTAATCATTTACTAAAATTCCCCGACTCAAAAATATGTCACACCCTTTTATCCCCCTCTCCCCACAGTTTTTGTTAATCTTTTTTATGAATAGTAATAATAATACATTTTAAAATTGAAATAAACAGTTTGTTTTATTTGTATCTAGTCCACTAGAAATTAGAAAAATTATAAAATATATTACACAGCTACAAAAAAAAAAAGACAGTTTGAATAAGATTGTATGTAGATTACTGATTTAGTGATTATTATATTTCATATTATTTTGAGTAAAACAACATTTTCCTGGATATTTTTGTAATTTACCAAATTCCCGACTTACCACTTCAAATTCCCAGCTAATTCTAGTTTTCCCTAATTTTCCCAGATGGTACACTCTCTGCGTATGAAAATATGAAAGTACAGTAAAGTAGTCTGGTTTTCAAAGGAAACCCATTATTTGAAAACTAGAAACTCAAATTTCTACAATAGGGTGAATAAAATATTATAATTGTATTTATACTCTTGGTTCATTTAATTAATATTGTAGAGAGAAATTATACAGTAATCCATTCGGAAGTATTATTGAATTCGTTTGATGGCTTTTTAATTTATTAATAAAATAAAACAAGTTTCTAAAATGCCAAATCTTAGTGACTTTCAATCAATGTTGGTGGTCGAACGTTTGCTTGCTATAAAAAGTGGACCGTAGCTAGGTATTTAGTAATGTTAAATGAACTCACGTCTTTCATATGCGTCGACAAGCTGCTGTATCTCATTGTTGCTCTTGGTGCAGAGAATCTCTACCATTGTATGTTCATCTGTGCCCATACCTTCCATGGACTTGTGGAGTTGTTTTGCCAGGTAGTCAGCAGGAGGCAGCATCAGAGCGATGATCACATCCTCAAATTTACCACCCAATTCACTTTTGAGGTCATCAATTATGTCCTGGAATATATATTTAGATTAGGCATATTTAGCCTACTTCAAAATTTAAAAAAGATATTAAAGATTTGAAAAAAAAAAGTATTTAGAGTTTTAAAATCAATGTAGCAATATTTTCTTTCAGATTTTATTCAAATTATTACTTTTTACTACCATGCTGCTTATTAGTGATCCAGGCCAACATAATTGTAGGACAAACCTTGCAACTTGCCACTTTCTTCCAAAACATTATAATACTACTTAATTGACAGTGAAATTACATTATAACAAAATGGCAGCAATGTAATAACGAGGTCACCATTAACTTAACAATCACTTAATGGTCAGATAAGATAGTGTAAAGGTTATCCTTATGTTTTTAAATGGAAGACATCACGATGCACTTAACTTAACATACAATTAACGTTCAATGAGCTTAATAGTTAGGGTTAAGTCTGTGTGTTCTAGCAAGCTAATAATTTTGCAAGTCACATCAGCAGGGCTATTTAGTACTCATTGTTTGTTTATGGAATGCAGATGACTTTTTTGTATAGTTTGTCTGTGTCTCGCACACTCCAAAATCTGGTTTGACAATGATAAAGTCTAGGTTCAAATCCTTGTCTAGTGTACTGAGGGTGGTTTTCCTAAATAGTTTCCCCCTCCCCCTCGACACAAATGGGGGTATATTTCTTGTAAATTCTACCTTTCTCCTCCCTGCACTACTAGTAGAATGGAAGGGTGGTATAAATTGGATCAAAAACTTGATATATTTAATTTAAGAAAGAATGAAGAGAATTAATTAAAAGAAAAGGCACAAACATTAACCTGATTAAGAGAATGTAAATAATAATTGTGTATGTCTGTATGGGGGAGGGAGGGGATAATACACACTATTGGGGATAGAACCCTGGCTTTTAAAGTTGGAGCTGAGCATCTTGGCGCAAACAACTAACTTTGGTGGACTTACGATTATTAAGAGCTTAGTAAAAGTAGTAAGTAAAATAAACTATAATGGCATTTGCCTGGAAGGTGACTTGAAAAACGTGATTGATAAAAACCATTCCCATAACCTGCAAACAGTTGATATTAAGCTCTCAGCTCCTGGATCTGAACCAGGAACAATATACCCTGCAGCTCATCTGCTTTTAAAATAAGAAGTTGCTTTATCCCCCACAAACTTATAATACATTTCCAAATAAACGAGTGACCAATTATATTTACCCGACCATACTCCCTGGTGAAGAATGAAGCTATCTGCTGCCGTTGATCATTGGACCGTTGAGTCAAGATATCTATAATGGCTTGTTCATCTGTACCAAACCCTTTCATAGCTGCCCTCAATGCAATACCATCATCTGATGCATTGAACCCTGATGCTGGGCGGACAGTCGGCTCCGGCTGGAAAGCAGTGAGCATTTGAAACTCAATTTTCTTCATGCGAATTAAGCAAAAATGAGATTAATGCCATTAACAGTGAAATAATTTCGGTCTTACCCTGTATAGTCGGAGTTGTAAGCAATTTTGGATAGAGGCATAGTCGGTACCAATTTACTAACTCCAGCTCCATAATAAAGACTTATATTTCAACAATGTGTATTGTAAATCTATCATTTTAACTTTATATGGTTTTATTTTTATGACCAATATTTGTAATTTGGATTGACCAATTTATTCAAATATAAATTCACAATGGCAAAGACACTTCTCAATAGGTAATTAGTATTGGAGCATTTACTGCATCAAATTTGTTATTACTATACTTAAGCAATTTATGAAAGAGCCTGAGTTGAACAGTAAACACATATATGAGTCAAATAGGAAAGCTTGGCGTATTGGCTTCACAGACCTGAACTCTTAACAAAGCTTCACTGTGGCCCTATCATGTGAAATGCACCACAATGGAAACAAGCAAGTTAAAGTCGCTAGTTTTCAGGGTAAAAGAGGATTATTGTTGATGATGATTATTATTTTGATGAGGATTTTTATTTTTCATTATTGTTATTTTTTGCATAATAAATTATTCACTATATCGAAATGTGGAAGATGTGATGAAAATCTACCTCCAGACAGGGATTGTGTAAAGTGTCACAATTGTGAAAACTACTGTCATTACGAGTAATCCTGACTATCTGAATCAACATACCGAAGAATTACACTAATAAGGCAAAAGTCATGGAAGTGCTAATTGTGTAGATCCTTTATAGATATTAAAATGGACGAAAACCTCAAGACATCGATACAATTGATGAGAGAAGAACAAAAGCAATATTATGAAAAACTAGAAAATAACATGTCCAAACTATCTGATTTCTATGATGATATGAGAAAGGAAATGAAAGAACTGTTAGACAATAATAGGGACTTGACAAAAAAAATTAACGTATTATACGAGGAAAACAAGCAAAAAGACAAGAAAATTTAAGATAATGAAAAACAACTTAATCAAATTGAGCAATATGGAAGAAATATTAACTTAGAAATTCATGGATTATAAACGTGCACACCTAAATATTTGTGTACAGTCATGGAAAACATCGCTAAATGTTTAAAATTGCCATATGAAAAAAAAACAACAGATTTACGTGTGCAAGAGTGATGGTGAAATCAGCTTAAGATAGACAAAATTAATAACAAAATAAAGTGTGCCCCTTTAGTTTAAATTAGCATGTTCTTTGTTGGTTTTTTGTTTTGTAATATACTATAAATATGATCAAGCGAATTAAAAGTGCTATAGTGTTGTCAACAAAAACAGAATATGACTATATAGACAAACAACCGACACAGAAAAACATGAGGAAAATGAAGATATAAAAACTATTGAAGACAATATTAGGACTATACAGTGTCAAGAATATGATTCCAATGAATGGTCCGAACTATTAGCTTGCAAGGTACAGAATAAGAATAATCTTTATATTATTCACCTTAATATAAGATCTATAAACAAACATTTTGATGAACTTATTACTTTATTGGGAAATGTTATTGGTAAAATAGACATTATAGTGCTTACAGAAATAAAATCAGTTGATATGCAGGTTATTCAATATAATATTGATGGTTATAATAAATGCTGGGACAATAGGCCCAATAGCTATGGGGAGGTGTAATTATGTACTATAAATATAGCCTTGAAACAACAATATTAGAAAATAAAAAAAATACTCTGAATATAAATTAATTAAAATTAAGTTAGGTGATAGCTCTAAAATTAATATAATAGGTATCTACAGAACACCAAAATGGGGTAAGTACACTTTTATGGGGAATATTAGTGACATAATTAAATAAGTAATATTAATGAACAAATAGTTTTGGTAGGTGATATACATATAAACATATTAGATGCAAATGACATCACAATAGAAAGTTATAATAATATACTTGCTTTTCATGGCTTAAAATATACAATTAATAAAGTTACAAGGGAAAAAATATTGTAAAGTAGGGTGGTTAAATCGTGCCTGGATCACACATATGTTCAAACAACCAGATAAATAACAAGCAGTATAATAAAGACTAAAATTACTGATCATTATATAGTAGCATTAAAAATTGAATCTAACCACAATAATGATTTTTATAGTAAAACTAATAATAGCTCTACTTTATTGGATAAACTTGATGAGAATTTAGTTAAAATTAAACTTGAAAATGTCAATTGGGATGAGTTACAAAATCAAGAAAATGTTGAGTCATTATATGCAAACATTGCTGAGATATTTAATGGCATATATGATAGCACCAAATATAAATATGATCCTATTGGAAAACGCATACAAAGGAAATGGATAACACAAGATTTGGTCGGAGAAATGCGCCACAGAGATACATTTTTTAGGAAGTGGAAAAGTTGCCCATCTGCAAATGCCTATAAAATAGAGTACCAAAGAAAACTAAACTTTGTCAATAAATTGATTTTTAGGAAAAATCAATTATATTATCAAAATGAATTAAACAAAGTGAGTAATAATATTAAGAAAACATGGTATAAAATAAATGAAATTCACGCTATAGAGAGAAATTTAACCATTTAATATCATGTATATAAACAAAGAACCCTACTAGTTTTATTTAAAAGTATGTGAATGTTTTATTCCATTTTCACAAAATATATAATACTTTCATTCAATCTAAAAAGCTAGTTTAACTAAAGTGCATGATTAAGTGCAAGTCGTATGTGTCGCTTAGTAAATGATACAATTAGGGGTGCAAATGTACACTTGTAAGAACTTTCAGACACCATAAAAAATCACTTCTGGCCTTTAAACTTATGCCATTGCAACTTTAAAGTGCACATGGCTTCCAAGGGCCCTTAGACGGATATTCAGACACAGCCAGGCTCATAGTCACAACACCAGAAAACGACTGTACAAAATACCTTTATATATAAATAAATACGGAAAACAACACATGAAAATAATAATAATTATACCAACACTTAATAACATGATACCAGGTACCCTTTTGGGAATAAATAAAAATCAAATGTAAAAAGAGAAATACAAAAATGGCTAGTTGGCTCAAAAACTTAATGAAATAATAATACTAGAGTGACTAACATGACAAATAAGCTATGAAATGGACTCAAGACTGGTTTTCGAATATTAAATAATATATAAAATGTAATAGATTTAAGGAACTAAATTAAGTACCAGAATTATGTTAGTTGTCAGAATAGACTTGAAGGAATGAATTGTATTTATTACATATTTACACTAGTACATGCATGTATGACATTTATGGTGAGGCACCAAGCACATTGTACTTAGCTGGACCATGTTTAATGATTAAAAATATGTACTCCTGATAGAAAAAATTATTATTAACATGATCATCATTAATTATATTATTAGTATTACTACTATTACTACTATCATCATCATCATCATCATCACCACCACCACCACCACCGTGTCTTATTACCCGTCCGGGTTATACACACTTACGCTAATGTGTAATGGTAAGGTGAATGTAAGATGAAATGGAGGACCTACATTTTAACGTGGAATCCGAACCACGGTGGAGGCCTGGCATTCCACACATTCACAAGTTGTGATTAGTACAAGTCTTGTCAGAGGTGAAGGAAGGGTTTGGCAATCAGATAAATCTGTGCTTGGACCGAGGATTAAACCCCGGACCCCCAGCACAGAAGTCCGACACCTTACCCCTCGACCACCAGGTCACCAGTAAGTGCACTATTAAAAATATTTGAGAAGCATCATGTAAATATAATAGTTAATGCAATAGTATTCAAAACATAGAATATGCCTTATTTAAGGCCATATTAAAATAAAAGAACAAAATGTCAGTTGTGAAAATGTGACCTGTACAAGGAGTTGAACACTGAACGTTGTGGGTATAATATAGCAGCATATTTAAACTTAAATTAATGAAACTCATTTATGGCCCTTTTGAGATTAAAAAAAACTACTTGTGATTGCAGTTTCAAGAAAATATCCTAAGGTGGTAGGAATGTCCATGTGGCTGTAATTCCTATTATACTAGAATTGTATTGAATTGAATGTGAAACAATTATTAGCGTATTAATTAGGCTACAAATTATACTCACAATATAGTCAGCCATTTGTGCTTTTAAATGAGGTAAGTTCACCTTCTGTCTAAATCTGCAATAAAATACAAAAATATGCTTGTGAAAAATCAACTCCTGGTAAATAAATTAAACTAGTTTTATTAAATACCATTTTCATTTGGCCTAAGAACTAATATATAAGGGTCTAAATTAAGCTTTTGTTTGTATAATATATACAGGATATTAAAGGGGGGAATAAACACACATGATATTGTAAATATTTATAACATATTGATTGTGTACACAGAGTCAGTAGGATGGTTATCAGGTAACGATTGACAGTTTTCACTATGCATATTGTTTAATATTTTATTGCTAGAAAATGTTCATATTAATACCCAAGGGGTTTTATAAAGAGGAAATTGAGTAAAAAGATAGACTAGATTTAGTATATATATATATATATATATATGCAGTAAACATTTAACAGGTATGCTACTATTAATATATCACACACATTTTTGCTTTGGTTTGAGGTACTTTTTGCATTCTTTAATCAAAAGACTTTGCAGATTGGGAATTTGAACACATTAACCTGGTAGAGCTAAGGGTACTACTACACAAAGATAAGACTTAAGGCAGAATGGAAGGGCTGAGAAAAACGCCAAAATACCGTTTACTTTCTTGGATTTTTCCGGGACTATGAAATATAGGATGAGCATGTTTTTTTTTAATCTTGTTAGTTAAATAAATGTCTATGTTTTTACTGAAATATATTTTAATAATCCTTATTAGTTAATTTAGTAAATTGATGCAAAGTTGGCCCTTTTCCTCTTGTGAGTAGGATAAACAAAATGTCAGTACAAACATTGAATTTTATCGCAAATAAAGCTACATTATTTTTTTCAAATTAATAAATCAGATGGAATCATCACACTTATCTAAGAAAGTTAGTATGAATTAGTTCATAAATGTTCTGCCAGGAACTCTAATATATCGCCTACCTACCCCCACCACTGGCCCTCTCAACCCTTCCTCTCTCAGGCACACTGGGGTGAGTTAACATATATTTTGTTTCAAGTAGAGTAAGTCAACTTCTACTGCACTTTAAAACAGGCCTAAAGTCGTTCATAATAGTTTTATCTAAGCTTTCAAATATTTGAATAATGTATTGTTCTATCATCGCTGCTACTGTTGTATTAATTCCATTTAGATTTATAATAATCTAACACACTAGTGTTGAATAGGAGCAACTATTAAAATAAATTTGAACATAATAAAAACTGCTTCGGTGGCTGTGTAGTCTAACGTGTTAGTCTCACAATAAATTATACTGCTGATGACTAGGAGATCGAGGTTTGAATCTCGGTTGGGTGAATTTAGGGTGGTTTTCAAAAATGTTTTCCACTCTTCCTCCATATAAATGCAAGCAGACTTCCTATAAATATGACCCCCCTAATCACTAGAACCATAAGCCTAATTAATAAATCCATGTATAATCCGAACGGTAATAAGGTGAGGTGCCAAAAAATAATAAAAGTACAGAGTAGGCCTACTAATGTAACATGGTGTCTACTAAACTTGACCAATGAAATCCCCGACCTATTCCCTGATTTCCCCTAATCATTTCCTAAAATTCCCGACTAAAAAAGTATGTCACATCCTTTTAACTCGCTGCCCCCCCCCCCTCCTTCCTCATTTTTCTATTTTTATTATATATTTAGCACCGCGTCTTACTACCCGTTCAGGTTATACACTTTAAGTACTAATTACTCTAATGGACTAGGAATTTGAAAGGTTGAAATAGAGGAAATGAACCCGCATTTGCGTGGAGTGAGAGTGGAAATACCATTTAGGAAAAACCACCCCCAGTTCACCCGACTGAGATTCGAACCTCGATCTCCCCGTCCTCAGCGGTTGAGCTCAACACGACAAGCGCGTTAACCAACTACGCCACCGAGGCGGGTCTTTTTCTATTAATTTTATTTTGACAAAAAAGACAAAATAAAATATATATGAATTTTGGTTCGGTTATTAACTTCATTGTTTCTTATTTGATTTTGACCAAACCCATTTTAAACTATTTTTAATTGTAGAGCAATGCATGAAAGCTTTATTTTGTCAATAAGAGTGGGTTGGAGAAATGGGTTGGGACTAACCAATTTCCAAAACTAATATAGGCCTAAATAAACCTTATCTGTATAAGCCTGAAAATTTAAAATTTTTAATTGTGATTTCTGTAGAAAATTTAAATCTGGCAGGAAGGTAGAAGTATGATTCCCTATAACAAAATAAGTTTTAAAATTTGGAATTTTTAGGCATTAGTTAAAAACTAAAATTCTAAGGAAGGTAAAGGGAGCATTCCAAATAATTAGCAGATTTTGAAAATTTTACATGTGAGATTTGGGAAGAGTTTAAGGGGGGATTTAAATGGATCATGAATACATGTTAGATATTTATTTTAAAAGATACTAATTTTGTTTTCTTAAGTGGGTTAGTGCACTGGTTTTGCTAGTATTTATATAGTATATAATTTAATTAAGTAGAATATTGGTGATGACTCTTTTTACTCTAAAACTAACAGGAAAAAGATATTGACAAATAACTAAATTTTTGCATGCTTTTTACTCTCTCTTGACCCCTTGGAGAGTAAAAATTTAACTTATGATTTTGATGTCAACGTTTCATGAACACCTGAAACGGAAAAAGTATTTATTACGATGGCATCTCTTTGTCTGTCTGTATCTCAACCTAGAGCCGAAACCATTTTGTCGATCAGGCTAAAACTTGGTATCCAAGATTTTAATAGGGTTCCCCCAGGTAATTTTTTGAATTAGATATTGATCCCTAAAATTAAGGGTAATTTACTGAGATGAAAAAGAGAAAAACTAGATTTTCTCACAATCCGCTTTAACAATTTTTATTGCATTTTTTATCTAGCCACTGTTTAATATTACAAACAAAATAGAAACTCTCACTTCCCCGTAAAAATGACTTGAGGGTACTCTTACAGAAGTATAAATTTTCAATTTTGATAATATGTACTATTTGAGATAGAAAATAGCTTATTGTTGATAAGTTAGTTATATTAAAAATACAAATTTTTATTAGAAATATATTTTTATAGAGCCAATAATTTCTGAGCTATAAGGCAAATATATACCTTTTTTTTACATTTTTGTAATTGTTATAATCTTTGTATATCTCCAAAATAAAGCGATCATAACAGTTTACAACTTTCTGATTTTTTTTTTTACGATTTGATACACCTTTGTGCTTTGATGCCTGGCCTATTTGAAGTTTTTCAGTTTTTCAAAAGGAATACATTTTTATAAAATCACCTTAATTAATCTGATCTTAGATCCGATCTTGTTGACATTGTAGTCTGTCACAATAGCACTAAGATTTAATTATAATAACAGTCAGCATTTAGTCGGCAATCATTATATCAACGAATAATGGATCATCAAAAGGTGCTAAAACTGTAGGCATGACAAAATAATTATCAGACCAGTTGCCTGGGTGTATTATTTGTTAACTAGTGGTGTTCCCCCTTACTCGCGATTCCAGGTAAAATGTAATGTTGAAGGTCATCACATTGTGTATTATACAGGGACAAGGGATAGGTGGACAACAGTTTTGGAGTTGAAGAGTGAGGGAAACCTGCCCAATTCCATGGAGTCATGGGAAGTCGTTTCTTTCACTGCATCTACAACTGCGGGCAAAGGCCAACCCTTCCATAAAACCTTGAGCAAATTAAACTTTAAACCAAAAATAGAAAAACGAATATAGCTAAATCTAAATATATTTAGCATTATCAGTTGAACAAAACACTCATTACAATGACATTTTGCAACCTAGAATGCCTATTTATTTATACAAATAGGTTTATTATTTTTTTAATTTGTAATACTAACAATAATATTCAATTAGTGACAAAATATATCTCTCAATTTAACAAACAAATTAAACATTATTAATTAAAAACTTTACAAATCATTAAAGTATCTTAGCAAATTGAAACATTATATAGTACAAGTAACACTAATTGCTGAAACACAATGTGGGCGTTGTCCAAAACAAGGCTTTCAGAATTTTTTCTAACCCTAATTAACATTGGCAGTATTAAAATCCGAGAACTTTTATTAATCAGCTCATTCTGAAATTAAAACAAAAAAAAAGACAGAAATAAAACCTCATACACTATAAATAATTATTAAGATTATTTATTAGTTTTAGACTTACCACCAAAAAAAATGTTTTAATGCAAATAAAAACACTAATGTA
Source organism: Timema douglasi (assembly GCA_901482245.1). NCBI lineage: Eukaryota > Metazoa > Arthropoda > Insecta > Phasmatodea > Timematidae > Timema > Timema douglasi. The sequence goes on along the minus strand of CABEEJ010000248.1, from coordinate 281,603 downwards.
TATCCAATGTCAATTGTCTCACTAGAGTTCATTCATAGATAAGTGAATAGTCAAGCCCAGACTTGTCTCGAATTTTGGGGTGAACATCGATCTTGAAGGTTTTAACATCGATGTTTATTGAGCGATGATTTTCAACCATCGATGTTTGCTGTTCGATGACGCGTGTGGCCGTGTGCCTTAAAATATTGATTGTTGAAAACCGTTAAGAAAGAAAGTTGGTTTTGAAATGAGTGTTTTAAAAATAGTGGACGACGGAGATTGTGGTTACTGTAATATTATTTAACAGACAATATCAAGTACTGGCTAATTTTTAAATGGTATTTTTTTAAACTTGATATGTATGCATTCCTATTTTATTAACACACTTTATTTGAATTGAAGTGTTTGATTTATTGAATATAAATGTACTTCGGATACAGTTACTTGATTTATTTGAAAAAATAACAACTTAAAAACACCTGTTTTATTATTTTAAAAAATTATCAATGTTTTGAATACGATGTTTTCCCCATCGATGTTAAAGTATCGATGGCAACATCGATGTTTTTCTTTTGACGTCTATCCGTATATCTTTGACTCTGGTCTATCCCTACGCGAATTATTTGAGAATCAGAGTAACCAACCATTCAGGAAATATTTATATTATCTAGATATGAAAAAGATATCATTGTGTTATCTAGTAATTATTTGAAATTTTATAAATAGAAAAATAACTATTAATATTTAAAAATACATTTAATATTGGATGACTGAAGGAAAGAAGAAAATTCTGGGCACCGATGGAGAAAACAGAGGGCAGGGTGCACTGGTGGTTTAAGTTCATTGACAAAATGAATGGACCTGTTATAAGATAGAACAAGTAATAAAAATAATAATTTACAGTTTATTCTAGGTGACTAAAACCAAGTACAGCTTATAACTATTGACAAAAGCTTAACTCTTAAATACTTTTTAATAATACAAAATTAATTATTGAAATTGTATAAAATTATTATAATTTTGTCACAAAAATAAAATAATTAAAACATTATTTTTTTTCCTTTCTTATTATTATAGCTAATAATAGTTGTTAAATACATAATTGATCAGATTTACCAAATAATTACTTAGTTAAATGCTCAACCTTTACGTTTCCTATTTCAATCAGTTTCTTCCCCCTCACTCTATCGATTGCCTTTCGCCAGACGATGAAACCAATGTAGACCTCTTCCTTATCTTCCAGTGTTCCACATTAAATTATTCTCAGCATCTCGATGGCATTTCTGGTTCCTTTTCTAAATCCAAATGGGTCTTCTGCCATCACACTAAATTTTGAGTTTCATTAGAGCTCCCATATCCACGCGTAATAAGTTCCTAGACCTACCGTGGTTTCACATACCACGGCTACGTGAAACCGCGGATAATACCGAACTATTATGTAACGTGATATTCATGTAACATACAAAAATACGATAAAGTTTATTTGATAAATTATTCACAGTAAGACATCACCAAGATTAAATAAAGTACATAATAATAACGTGTAATGTACACTAAAGTGTACCTACTATTCTCCATTATTCTTGTTTTGACGACCACATGATGATGATGATTATTATGAATATATCCTAACAAAATGCCCACGATGAAGAGATAAAGTGGGATGATGGTGTAGGCATTGTGACTTATAAACATTTTTTCTTCTTTAAATAAATATACTGAATCAGCGGTTACCTGGGCCCTACTGTATTAAAAAAAACTTTCTTCAATATTCTCTTGTCTACGTATATTATACGAATCTTGAATTAATGCCTTTAAACTAGTGGACAATTAGGACACATAAAGTAATTTTGCTTTCGAACGTATTCATTCAATACACCTTAAAGTTTGCATGATGGTTTCGACCTAAGTATAATATCATGACAGCTGTTTCATGTTTGTTTGGGAGGTTGTTTCAAAATCAAAACATTGTTATGTAATAGAGTGAAAAAAATAATTTAAAAGGTTTATTTCACTTTTAAAAAAGAACTGTTGTACTGCATAATATTATTTTTATCTTCTCATGTTTCTGATTTTTATAGAGGAATGACAAAGATCAGTGAACCAATTACCCTATCTGTATTAAATGACTTAAAGGAAATATGTTCTGTTCTTGGCGAACTTAAGTCAAGAATTGGCACTGTTGAATGTTTTTCATGGAGATATCCTAATCAAAGAAGTGATACATTAGACATAATGAATATAATTGAAACACATATTGAATGTAAAGAAGAATTCTATACCACTTTATTAGAATTAATTTGTGACAGGTTAGCTGAATTCTAATTTTCATAATATAAGTTTTAATCCCAATTTTTCTTAGATTTACGTCTTATCGTCCATTCGATTTATACACAATCCCAAAATAATTTCTTATATTATGTTCACCACTAACAATTCTCCAGCTGATTAAAGTAATTTATCATCAAAGCTAGGCATACTGTTAATTAAAATAATATTATACTTAAAGCCTTGTATACATACTTCATAAGCTCTGTATCCTTAAAAATCTTGTGCCTCCACAAGTACCAAGTCCATATGAATTCCAATTTTGTGCAGACTCTCCTTGTACTTGATCATGTGTTCTTATCTCAACCAATAAGACAAATCAATTTCTCAAAATTTTAAGAATAATACCCACCTCGGTGGCGTAGTTGGCTAACGCGCTTGTCGTGTTGAGCTCGACTGCTGAGGACGGGGAGATCGAGGTTAAAATCTCGGCCGGGTGAACTGGGGGTGGTTTTTCCTAAATTATTTTCCACTCTTCCACACAAATGCGGGTTCACTTCCTCTAATTCAACCTTCCCAATTCCTAATTCATTAGAGTAATTAGTACTTAAAGCGTATAACCCAAACGGGTAGTAAGATGCGGTGCTAAATATTATTATTATTATTTAAGAATAATAATCAACATTTTTATAATTTTATTTTTGGTTTAGTGTTTTCGTTAAAATAAAGATATTCTTCATATATTAAACGTTTTCTATAAATTGCTATTCAAGGTAGATAAATGAAAACATGGTATGTTTAGATAATAGTGGCTTTAATTTCAATTCACACATCTATGCTCATTTTTTATCTACATGTGAATGGATCTCCATACGTTGGTAAAGAAAGTGGCAACATTTGCAGTTAGAGGTCATGTGGTCAGCTCAACGAACCCTCCGGTCATTAATCTCAGTTTTCTAGACCAGAGCCGCTATCAATTCATTCAAGTAGCTCCACATATGTCCTCATAGGGGTGAGTTTGGCCTTGTCCTAGACCCACCACTTCACAGAAAAATCTAGAAGTGCTGAGGATCGAACCCGGGAACTTTGGATATATAACCAGGAGCTTTGACCACTAGACTACAGTCCTTAAGAAAAGTTGATTCGACTTATATGGAATTCTAAGGACTAATGACTTACAGATTGGGACTCTTTGGACAGAGCATTCTGTCAGTTGGCATTGTGAAGTCAATCTCTTCTCACACATATTGTGTAATGTATATGAACAGGAATTTACATTTACAATTATGGTAGAATATCAAGTAATGCCAAAATAACTTAGCCTACAGTAAAAATATTCTTGTGGAAAGAAACTATTTATTCTTTTACTTCAGGCAATAGTATATTAGTGTTGGTTACTTATATTAGCAGATGCTATTTGGTTAAGGTGTTTCACAATAAAACAATAAGAAAATGTATCCTTAAAATCATACCTGAACGCATCTAAAAGTGTTCTTTATTTTTATTACAATATTTACCTATTGTAGAAAGTAGATGGTTCATCTTAAGATTGATTATGATGTGTGTGTGTGTGTGTGTGTGTGTGTGTGTGTATATATATATATATATATATATATATATATATATATATATATATATTTCTATCCAGTCCATCTCATTGCACCCAATCTCTTTCAAGTCTATTTTAATGTTATCTTCCCATCTGCGTCTAGGTATTCCCAATGGTCTCTTCTTGTTGGGTCTGCCAGTCAATTCCTTATTAAACTGTAGGTCCTCCATTTCATCTCACAATCATCCTACCATTACACATTACCGTACATGCGTATAACCCGAACGGGTAATAATAATAATTATCCTAACAATATCTTGTGATGAGTACAGATTATGTAACTCATCATTATGTAACGTCCTCCATGTCCCAGTATCCTAATTCCTTTTTGTAGCAAATATCTTCCAAAGCATCTTGTTTTCAACACTTTTTTTTGGGTCTTTTTACAGGATGTGCAATGACCTAAAAAATCTGGAATTCAGGTAAAGGTCAGGGAATTTGCTTGGTCAGGGAAAAGTCATAAAAAGTTAGGGAATTTGATCAAATTTCTGGAATTTTCACTAAAAAATGCAACTTTTATTTACAATAGTAAAAATAAATTTTTTTTTCTTTCTCCAATTAATACACACTGGGAATCTATTTTAACTTGGTTGTCCTTGTTGAGAATGCTAATCTCAATTCTCAATGTCAACAGGTGATTTTCAAAAGGTCTTCCTAACCCTCTACAGAATGTCTTTAACCAAAGTTGAGTCATTGTTATGCGCATGTGTGAGAATTGATTATGTTATAGGATGAAGAAACTAAAAACGAATGTGTCTAACAACAATTTCAAGCTGTATTTGTGTGAGACAATATTTTAACGTATCAAGATGATCTGACCGAGATCTAACTTAGATTGCACTACCCAATAGCCCATCTCTTTAGGTTGATACCCTTTGACATCTGCGTAGAGTGACATAATTTCATAACGTGTATGTGTCTGAATATATTATTGCATTAAATTGTGATCTTGAAAAATAACGTTTGAATAATATATGGTGACTAGGCACACTGTGTAAGGTAAGAGACAACATTTCACACCCATAGAGAACAACTGGTAAAATTATAGTTTTGTATATTCTGAGTTTCACATTTCTTGAAAGCAGCAATGAGATGTCAAAATTCTATTGACCGAGTAATAGGGCATGCATTTCCCAACTGTTTGTATTTGTGTTTGTGTATGTAGCGTGTCAATATTTCAATTATAGCTTTGATGTATAGAAACTAGTTTGCTAACACCTTATGTGTAAATTCTAAATAAAAAAAGCTCAACAGAAAACAACATTTTGTTCTATTTTAGATTCCATTTTCTCTTGTATCTACTATTGGGATTTCTTGATAGAAGTTGTCTATCCCTAGAAAACACAGAGAAACACAAACATGTCAAGTTGTCTCGAAGTATGCCCCTTGGTATGTTGACCATATTGTACTGTGAAAGAACCTTACAGTTGGAACAGCAATTTCTTCTGCAAATGGTAAAAAGTAAAGCATGCTTAGATACTGATACATTTTAGCCTAAGGTATTTAGTTAGTAGTTTTACCAAAATAATATTTAGTATTGATGAAAGTTATCTACACTAAGCAAACAATGGTAAGTTACCCAGTAAGCTTCCACCAAGTCATAACAAGATGAAAGTAAGAGGAGAACCCACTCCTAGTATCTTTCGTCTGAGGGCGATGTCAGACACGCTAGATCAGGGGTTCCCAACCTTATGCTCGCGGGCGCTATGGCGCTCGCCGAGCCTTTTGCACCTGCTCACCACTTTTTGACCACAGCTAGAACGTTCTTGACTAATAATTTTAATCTGTCAATTTCCCCCCAAAAATTCCCTATCACTCCTCTTTCTTTGCCGGCTCATTTTCAAAGAGTACTTATTACTCGGAACTATCACTATACTCACTAATACCATGCTAATACTGCTATTTCTTTTGTAAATACCTTGGCAGAGGTTTACCCAGCTTTGTCCCCTGAATAAACACAGAATAAATATATATTTTAAAAATGTACCCAAGCACCAAAATGGTGGAGAGTAGTTAAATTATTTCCTTGTATATTTATTTTGGTCTTTTTAAAACCGTAAATAAAGCAGTATTTTTTTTATTTATTCACATTGACTTTTGGTTTGGTAAAAATTGTTTCAATTGTTTAAACTGGTTTTGGACTAACTTTACATAAGATTTGCGTTATTTTATATGCAAATTTAAATTTAAAAAAATAATTATAAACTCATTTTTAATGTGTATTTTTGTGTGTGTGTTATTTGCATTATGAATTATGTTTGGCTATAAATTTACCTTGAAAAAGTGATTGGTGCCCGCCGCACTACCGTCAGTTTTGAATGTGCTCTAAGGTACAAAAAGGTTGGGGACATCTGCACTAGATAAATAACTTATTATTAATGCCCCAAAGTTAACTGGTCTGTTTTATGTGACTATAATCAAGATGACTTCCGCTCTGCTTTATAATTAACAGGTGTTTCAAACCAATCAGCTGACAACTAAGCAAGGCAGTGGTGAAAATGAATTCCTAAGACAATTTGCCATACTCTCTATAAGGATAGTAATTTATAATTGTTGGGGAAGGGAGGAGGGGCACACTAATTATTACATGTCCAGAGCGTGACTATACCTCATTACGGCACTGATTAAAACTTATGGGAATTGTTTTTATGGTACTCATCAATGTTACACTATGGCCTGGTGCCCATTATAAGTCTTTAGAGGCAGTATTTTGATAATTTTACAATGTATTTTTATTTGAAAATAAAAATAAGCAACTTGGAAATTTATGAATTAAAATTACTTTCAGTTTAATATTCATGTATATATATTTTTTTATAAATGTTTGATATCCATTTTTCCAATTGGAATATTTTCACAATTTAATATCTAATAGAATACTAACAAAGTTAAATATTTTATTTCAGGTTTACCTCATTGTTTATTTTGTGCATGTGTGTTTAGTATTAATGCCTATGTGCCCATTTTACCCCCATTCTTAACAATACGGCATCACAGAAACAAAAGTTGGTATTGTCTTTCTTTTTCGCAGTAGAAAGTGGATGGGCTTCGTAGAATATGTGTAAATGATGAAACGCTAACACTCTATAATATTTTTAGAAAACAAAGCTTCTTATTTTATTTTTCCAAAGGGCGCTGTCGGCACAGAACACCTCATGTTGTCTCCCCGCAAACAGAGCACCTTGCTTTCGAGATTAACTCAGACAGAGCAACACTCACTGGTTGTATGTGAAAGCTGCCATCTGGCTGAAGGAATGGTCAAGAACTTAGTGGATGTTATAGAGAAATATGCTAAGAGCTATAATATATCATCTCATGTGGGTCAAATGAGGTATTCACTAATCTTGGAACAATTATTAACTGCTGGCATTCAAAAATATTTTACAAATTGTTTCTATTAATAGAATATCTGTAATTATGGAAAGCTAGACAGGTTATCCTGAGACATGAGCAAAATATACTATACATATAATATGAACTGATGATATTTAGATGCAGCTAAAACTTTAATTAACAGAATAATAGCATGTTTATTTAATCCATCATGATATGCACATTCGTACAGTTATCAAAGGTGGTTGCATTATCTGATAGCTTGTAATCTTAATTGATTACTAATATGTAGCCGCAATTCCAGTACATCCATCACAGACTCTGCCTCAAAATATGAGTGAAGAATTAAAAATTACCCTGAGCACAGGATGACTCCTGGATAGCTCAGTTGTTAAAGTATTAATGTAGTAAGTCAATTGTCCCGGGTTCGATTCTCGTGTCCAGGTGAAATTTTTCATTTTAAATAATATATGAACTTAGTTTTAATTTTCTTCACAGCATTTAAAGTTGATATGTTTAATGTGATTATTTTAACTTTATTGGATTGATTTTTAATTTTAGCAAACATACTTTAGAGAACCATAGCTAGAATTTTTGGGTGTTAGTGAAAGGGCTTGGGGATGATGAGGTATTATCTTACTCGCAAAGGCTAGCGGTGAAGTTCCCCAACAAGATATGACATGGCATTTTTAAACATTAAATCCTTCTTGAAGCAAATTAAGTGTTTTAAAAAACTTAATTGGGATTGTGGGTGTGATGAATTTTAATTATAATTCAATACACTACTAGCTTAAGCATTGAGGAATACAAAATTACGTTTAGATGGGTTTTAACTCCCAAAACTATCCTCCCTGGGATGACCCTGATACTTGAGAGCTTTTGAATTAAATATTTCATCCCCCGAATTTATGTTGTAACTGGTTCCGAAACCGTCAATGTTAGTTTAGATAAATTTTTCCATCATCATGTTAAAATGAGTTGGGCGATGCCAATAAATTTTAACCATGAAACTACAATTCACAGGAGATGTAAGGGCAGATTAATATTTAAATACGAAAGGTAGAAATTCAGAATTAGATCTTATTAACATTTTATGTCTAGGAACAAATGGTTCATGGGTAGAATGGCGGAAGACTGAAGCAATCAGAGGAGATTATTGTAGTTATGGTTTAAAAGTTTAACACTGTTGTATTTTTTATAAACAAAATATTTTACCACCATGGGCAACTTGTAGGAAATACCGTGGATAACACTTTCCACTAGGCCTACTTTAAAAATTCTAGATTTCACCTTTTTCTGGAACCCATAAGCTTATAATAATTACACAATATTTAGTCAAAAATGAACTGTGAAAGTAATTGAAGAGGTTAATAGGGGCTATATCTTATTTTAGGTTGAAAGTGAAAAATGAAATTTTTCGTATGACTCAGTGGGATGTGATGAATGTCTGGATCACAGCAATTTTAAAAGATGTTGATGGATTTAATCAAGTTTTGCAGAGCTGTCACAAATCAAATGAAAACCTTCAGAAACTACTCAAGAACACTCAGGCATCTTCTGAGAAAGACAACTTCATCAATAAGAACAGGATCACAGCTTTGGAAAATAATATTATGCAGTTGAAAAAAACATATTTAGATGGTAACTTATGATTATAGCTATGATAGGGTTGCTAAATATAATAATTTTTTTACAATGTCTATTAATTTTTAATGGAAACCCTATATCTTGTGCATAGGTAATAAATATAGTTACACATAAATTAAACATTTTTATATATTCACAGTTTAAATGATTTTTTCTTTGGCCATGATTGTTTTCAGAAGAAGCAAAATATAAAATAACTTTGCAAACTAAATATGACATACTTATCAAACAAAGAAAAGAAGATTGTTTACACCTTGAAACAAAATTGAAGGAAAGAGGTAGGCAACACCAATTAGTTTTTAATTAACACAACTAAAGTACCATTTAAGACAAGCTCGAAGAAATATATACAGTCCTATATTCATAGTAAGAACTTAATCTGACAGCTAAAGTTACTAGATCTACTTTCATGTATTCGTATGTCAAGTTATGAGTTTCATAGCCATCACTTTTGATATTTAATACCTATAAAATAATACTAATAATACTGTAAAATGTTATTGTTGACAGCAAAAGAATTGGTTTTTGTTTTACACAAGTTTCTTCATACCAAAATCCTACTATGTATATTTATTTCTCCAAATGTGAGAGAGTTAACCCAAAGTCAATAATGTTGAAATAAAATAAATTTGAATGCATTTTTAATTATTCTTTCCATTAGGGCAGTTAACAGTAATTTCTTTTCTTCTCAATATTTTATTTTTTAGTTCCTCTTTAAAAAAGTTTGAAGGCCGTTACTTAATATTTAAACTCCTCAGATGTTATAGCTACTGATATTCATTAGTATTAACAGAAGAGATTATAATAATTTGACAAATTTATTAAGGTACCACTGTATATTGTGTAAGAGTTCGTAGAACTTTACTGAAGTTGAGTACAGTGATATATTATGATGGTATAATAATATTGTGTATCAAAATCCATACTTTCTCAGATGAAAAGAATACACTTCTGCAGAAATATAACGAAACTCTGAGAGATGAAAAGTCATATGCATTGGCAAAACTGAAATTGACTAGTGAAGAAGTTGATGCTCAAAAAAATGAGGTGGCAAATTGGCGGGAAAAATGGGCCAAAGATGAGAAAGTGAAAGAGGTGCTTAACGAACAACTAACACAAAATACAAACCAACTAGAAAAACTACGCTCCGAACTGGAGTGTAAAGTTACAACACTCAGAGAAAAAGAAATCAAGATGGTTGAAGACAAGAACATGCACAGCAATGAGCTTGAACATCTTAACAACACTTTATTGAAAAAACAGGTAACGTAAATGAAAAACAAGCTTGGAATACTATTGAATTTATATTTATTATTGTATTAATATTTTATAATTAAATTCCCATGGTCAGTTATGTTTCGTAAAGTTACAAAATTATATCGCAAGTTAGCCCTTATAGTTATATTTTGAACATGAAGTAGGCTTGTACACACTATTATAATATGCCAGTTTTTTCTTTTTGGTCAGTTGGTTGCAACATAACATAATGCAGTCCTTCCATTTGCCTTCTTGTATCTAAAAAGTGGATTGAACCATTGCCCTTTAGAGTGCTACAGTGCACTAAGATTATCCTTATCCATTTTCGAATCGGGTTCCTTACAAAGTATACAAGAGGAAACAGATATAGTAAGTCTGTAGAAGTGGAAATCAAAGCAATCATGACCTGTATATAGACAGAAAATAGTGAGAACAGATAACCCTAGACTTTCTGAGACGAGTGTTTTGTTGTTGATGCTTCCATTTTTATTTGTACTGTAACTTAAATTTTTTCTTTTTATATTGCTTGTATGGCTTTCTTAATGATAAGATTTGCAGTGGAGAGTGATATTTATTTTTGGCTAGTTTTGAATTGTTGTACCTTATCTTTTTATTACCTTGTATCTCGTAGTATGATGAAATCCATTGGAGATGCATATTCTTATGTAGATCTTTAAGTTCTTTTATGACATAGTGGTTAGCAAATAATTTTCTACTCATAAGAGTTTGGTCAACACAACTTGTATTGCTGACTTTGGGCGTCACTGAGAATTACTGCTTTCTGAAAGGATGCTACATGGTAGAAGAGTTGCATTAAAATAGAGATGATGGCTTACAACTCTTCCGTCAAAATAGTTTGGGTTTGATCCAAAGGGAATATCTGAGGAGAATAATTTACGTGACGCTCTTGCTACAACATTTTTACGTATATGTGGTAGCTGAATATATATTTAGCCATTTTCTGGGTATCTGCTTGTAATGATATAGATTTTCCTTTTCATAATATTCCAAATCAAAAGTTTCCACCCTTAATATATTTCAAGTTAATGGACAATTTTAGAATATTAAACTTAATGAGTCTGTTAAAATCTTCTCTTCTGGTTTAACAAACCTGGATGGTCATTTTATTTTTTTGTGTTGACAAGAATCTGTGTCATCATCTTAGAATCTTAGTTTTGTTAACAGGTTTCCACCCCTCTTCCGAGTATTGTGACACAAGTCACCCTCATATAACTGTTTTTGTGTTTTTTTTCTTTCTCTCTTTTCTAAAAGCTGAAGAAATATGGGTGGGGTCTCATGAAATAAGAAGATTCTAGACGCCTTCTTGTCTGACTATAAACAAGGAAAATGGCTCTTCCAACTTCACTTGGCCTACCTCTCCACTGTAGGTAAAGTCTGCCGTGCGTAAACATCCAAATTTCAAACTTTAAAGCTGCCGCGTACTAAAAAAAACTTTCATCCCGACTGTGATAATTTCTGGATAGTCGAGTGTCATTCAATTTGAATAAATTAAGATAATTTATAGACTTGTGCTTTCATTATAAAATAGATCTGATGTTTAAGTGTGTTTAAATTATGGTTAAATGCAATTATTGATAATCCTATGGTGAACAACGTGCAAACATGAAAAGAGAACCTGATAAAAGTAATGTAACTGAATTGATTTCCAGTGTGAAAGCAGGAGTAGAAAAAAATATAACTCTTCATGCTGTGTATTGTTTCCATTGCAATTTGTTTTAGTATATTTTGGTTTGTTAAATGTTTTGTAACTTTTTCTTCCAACTAAGATTTATGTTCAATTTCTATTTTGTTAGTAGGGTATGGTTTAAACTTTAGATTGTACATTTCCCCTATATTAATTTGATAGTTTTGATGCAGCTGTTTAACTATTTGTATACATTAAATCTTGTTTTTTAGTATTCTTGGGAATTATTTGTATACTCGCCAATAGTTGTTAGGAAGTCTTCTTAGTTGTTCATATAGAATGAGACCTCTTTCTTATTATCAGAATGGAGAGAGGGATTTTTGGTGTATGCTTGTAGCGTTGTGATGGGGGTAGTGCAAACTGCTCATGTAATATGTCTCATAGATTGATTTTGAGTTTGCTTGAGTGTATTTATATGGGATTGGACTGCAACCTGCAGTGCTATCATATAACACAATAGGTTTAACATATTTTTTTTATGTAGTAGGTAATATGGATTCAAAGCATCCCACTCACATCAAGGTCTTATTTTTAGAATAGTTGCTCTTTTGCTATTTTTTTTCTACATTTCTTTGCTGTTTCCTAGTTAGTTTTGTATGTTACAGTACAGTACGTACTTGTAACATTCCTCTTGTTATATATTTTCATTACTCAAACTTATTGTAATTTATGATGTTTGATGACATTGGGTGTTCTTAGTTGTTGTGTTGTCTAGGATGTGATTATTGTAACACCATTTGTAAAGAGCACATTAAGTGCCTTATTCATTCATGTATATATTTAATTGTGATGTTTGTGTTTTGCTGATGTCTTAATCATCTTTCCAGTCAACACTTTATTGCCTGTCAGGTGTATTTTTGACAACAAATTGAAAAGTATGCATATTAATTTTATATTGTTCCATGTTTTAAATTGTTTTCTAAAGAGGATTGAAGAAGAACTGAATGAAAAGGTCAGAGACCTGCAGCAAAAACTGAAAGATATGGGGGAAAGAGAAGTGATGCTCCTTCAATACCCAGACCTTAATGGAAATCTACTCACCCCTACATGTAAAGGTAAGAGTTTTAATTACATTGGCAATGATCCTGAAATCGATTATAAACTTTCTTAAAACATTTTTTCGACCAGACAAAAGTAGTTTGCCATCATGATTTTTTTTTATTAATTCATTAAACAAAAGTTGATATAAAAGATTTAAGTCTGAAGAAAAGCTGAATCAAACCAGAGTTTAGTATATTTTAGAATTAGGGCTCTGATTCAGTAACATATGCAGGGTTGCGAAGTATGGGGGTGGGTGGGGGGTCACCAACAACTGGAGGCAAATTTTTTACCATTATATACACCTAAAAGCTTGTTTGTAAGGTTTTTTTAATTGATATATGTTTCTTGATCATTTATATTTTTACAATTATAAACATGATAATCTATCAAAATAATAAATAATAAGGCTTAAATCAAAGTTGGTTTAGTCGTCACATAAACCGATTATTTATAATAGGTAAATGTCTAGTCACTGTGTAACTCCTCGATGGAGCCACATGTGAAACTGAGAGATTTGGAACCTGCCACAATCTTCAGGACTTAGCAAACTGTGGGGGTGGGGGGGCTCGAGTCCCCTCAAGCCTCCCTGTGGGTATGCTACTGCTCTGATTTACATTTAATTAAGTATATTTTAAATGTTTTTCAAACCTATGACCATGTATTATGTGATTTTGAACACTGACATCTTTCCTATCTTTAGCTAAAGTTAACTATCGTGCCAATTTTAAAGCATATAAAAAATTAATGGATTTCAAGACAATATAAATCTGGGCCCCACTGATCATACTTATAGGCAGATTGTAACAACCAAGCTTAAAACCTCAGAGTAAAAAAGACTAACATAATTTCATAATTTAATAAGAGCAGCCTACTCTTTTAGCTTTTAAATTATCTGAATCAAATGTGCTTGACTTGTGTTTTATGTTACAAGGTGACCCAATGGAAGACATGAAAGGTCAACTTAGGGCAAACAAGGTGAGAATCAAACTCCTCAGTGAACATAATTTGAAACTGCAGAAAACTCTCGATAAAATGAAATCATTTAATTTGATCAAACACTAGTTACTTATTTCCATCATTTATATTGTACTTTATTTAATAGTTTTTTTAACTGTAAAAAAAATTAATTATTATATTATATCAAACAAACAATAAAATGAAAAAAATTACACACATTAGTTCAACATTCAGTATAATCAATACATCCAATTATGATGCATAAACTCACACTTATGAGAAAGTTTTGTGCATTACACTCTATTACTTGCCTGGTCCATACACACATTTAACCCAAATTTTTATAGTAAGCCCACTTACATTGAATGAAAGTCACTAAAACTTAGCATTGTAGAAATATTTATTTCATTAATTAATAGGTCATCTAAAAACTTATTAAAAGCCTACAACAATAATTCCTTATGAATTATTTATAATTTATCTTTACATGATTGATTAAATACATTTTTTAATTTTTTTTATCACTTCTTACTACCTGTTCAGACTATACACATATATGATAATTACTCTAATAGGGAGGGATGAGGAAGGAAGAATTTATAGGTAATCTATCCATATTTGTGTGGAAGGAGAGTGGGAAACTACTTAGGGAAAACAGCCCTGAGTAGACCCGGATTCAAACTTCAATCTCCCTGTCATCAGCAGCCCACAAACTCAACATGGTTTTTCATACTTCATTCCTCCACTACACAAAATATCTCACAAAGCTTTCAGGAGTAATCTATAAACAACCTACCAATCTGCGCAGTATACTCGTAAAACCCAAACTTTCTGACCAAACTATTCAACCCTAATCCAAACAAATCTAAGGTTAATTTACCTGCAACTGAACCCCCTGCACCACACACAAACCAATAAATTCCTTTTCCAGCAACACAACTAAAATAAATCACCCTATAAAAGGCGACCATAAGATTGATTCTAAAAACCTAATCTAGTAACCAATGCTGAGCACAATACATTGGTCTCTCAAGAGAATGGTCATCAACATAACAGAAAAATTAAAAATAAAAGCTTAACCTGTAATTCATATTCTGGACTTTAATTACCCCTAAGGTGCTCAAATCCCTTAATAAAGATATCTGCGACCCTTCACAACTAAGTATATAGGAACTGGCACATCAATATATATCACCAAGTCCAAACAGGCCCTAACCTCAACCTTAGGTAATTCTTCTCCTTTCTACCAGCACACTTAGGGCCGGTCTTATGACTACCGGATAAATATTGCTATTGGAAGATAAAAGTTATCAGCCACTTTAATGTTTTACACCCCTTATGAACTGAATTTATCTGCAAGATAGCTATCTGTAGAATAAATATATTTTTATGCAGAACACACAAGGTTGGTACTGTTTTTACTGGTGCGCGCATGCATATAAGCCCTGCTGATAGCACTACAACCTAGCGAGTGGTGAGAACACTCAACATTTGTTAAATAATGGCGGCTAAATGAGTGTGAGGAAACAAATGGAGTCACGTGGGCGCAGAAGCTTAGTTGTCTTGCAAGTACTAATTTTGGTGTCTGCCAAAATGTGGGTAATAGTTGGGTACAACGTTTACAAAATTTCATTTATTGTACTCACATTTTGATAATTTGTCCTTATGTAAATATAACTCTACAAACATCTTTTCAATTTATATAAAAGTGAATTAAGTGTTCTAACTTTATATAGTTAGAACAAACCAAGATTTTAAACTAAAAAGAGATTCTTATTGGTGAAACCTCATTAAAACAACATGTCACTATGGCAACAACCATTTTAACTTGCAGATAAAAGTTATCAGTTACTTAAATCTCCCGATAAAAATGTAATAGAAAAATACATTTTATCTGGCAGTCATATGATACACTTTTAACTTATCCATGTAATGATATTGATTTTCCTGTCTTTATTAATATTTAAGATCATATTTTAGAGTAAATATTTTCATATTCTTTTCAGTTAATTTA
The DNA here is from genome assembly GCA_901482245.1 of Timema douglasi. Classification (NCBI taxonomy): domain Eukaryota; kingdom Metazoa; phylum Arthropoda; class Insecta; order Phasmatodea; family Timematidae; genus Timema; species Timema douglasi. The sequence goes on along the minus strand of CABEEJ010000248.1, from coordinate 265,793 downwards.
AATTAAACTCATCTTTTCTAAACTACGGCCATGTTTCTTTTTTTTTCTTTCGTTTAGCTGCACGTGTCAGAAGCATCGTTTATTTCCGGGTTGTATTACGCAGTAATTAATAACAGGTGCAGAGTAAAGCCGTGTACATTTTTAGTTTTTGCGCTCATAGAAAATAACCCCATTGGTCGATGGAAAGAAATCAAGTAGTGATCTGGGTTCGAGAGTATGAAACTACAGGGTTCACATTCCTCAGCTCAGAAAGACGCTTGTATGTCTAATGGAGTAGACGTGTTTTGGACGTTCAGATCAAAATGTATGAATATATGGGCATATTGTCTATTTAATATATATTATGTACAATGTTTACATGTTTGACAAAACTGGCTCAACTGTAAATTTAAATTCATGTGAAAATAATCTTAACTACACTCTGAAGCATATGGAGAAGTTATTAGGATCTCTAAAATATCACCCATTCGTATAAAAAGTGTGTGAAGAAGATAAGTAAGTCAGGGACCTGGGGTCTGACGTTACAAATGGCACACAACGTGGCAGCAGTTAAAGTGTCAAGTTATGCGAGGCAGTTACAAATGGCTTCCAACGCGTGACGTTACATCCACCAGATAGAAATATTTATCCAGGAGTCATAACACTGGCTCTTATTAGCATTATTTTCAATTTTGCAAGAATAATAATAATAATATAGTCCCTCAAAATAATGAAGTATACTATTGTGTTATTCATAAAATGTGAGACAGTAAAACAAACTATGGTACCAAATTGTTTTTTACTTAGGGAAAAAGACTACAAAAACTCTTGTTTCAGCCACCAATATCAAGCTCTTAATAATAATGAACAGTTAGTACAAGCTGTAGACCAAATAATCCTTCAAAGTACATTAAGAAGGTGTTACTTGACAAACATTTAACTCAAAGCAGTTTTAGAAGGGTAGCCACCCTAAAAGTGTGAAGACTTTGTAACAGCCATCACCCAAAATGGTTGCCATTATACCTTTTCAAGCTAATTTTTATCAAACTTAAACACATTGACATAAACACTAAAATTCTTTGTATTGTGCTCTAAGTTTTTCCTGCCAACATGACTAAATTCATCTTACTCTTAAAGATGTAAATAAGAATATTACATAAATGCATAAGTTTGAATTAGTATTTGGTTGTGCTTATGCTTAATAGTGTTTCTTCTGTATTCCATCATATTTAGTATAATTTTTTTTATACACTTCAAGGGTACCAAAAATTGTTTGGTATCGACATTGTAGATGCCAATATATCAAATTGATTTGGCCAGCTCTACAAATAAAGATGAAAAATTGTTGCATGCCCAACACCTATATATTGGAACCAATATTTTGGCCTTACATTCCATTGGTACACTTCCTTTTGACAATGATATGGCTGTTACGAATTAAGAGAAAATATTTCTTGCAGTGTTAAATTACACATCTTCAATTTGATGACATTAAATTTAAACATGCAACTTTTTATTGGCTTTAATTTTTCTTACATCTATTACCATACAGTACTGTTTCAAGCCTGTGACCTTGGTCAGTTTTCTTATCCAAGCCATATATTTTCCACTACCAGCTGGCTAGGCCTGTCATAGCTTCATATACCTTCTAATTTAACTTAAAAGACGAGGACAGGCACATCATCCAGTCCCAAGCAATTAATTTGTCACTGTGACAGGGTTAACCCACAGTTTTCACCAATAATACAGTTTTCGCCCATTCCAAGAATCAAATAGACTCTTAGCTCAGTATATAACGACTATTGACTGAGCTAAAGTGTCTGATTTTATTGGTTTATGTGAAAGTAAAAGTTCTCAAATTCAAATCTTAAAAAAAAAAAAACTTTTTTTTGCTTAAGTAAAAATATTTTGTTTGCCATATCTATAACTTTATAAACCAAGCTAACTTGTTTTAGTAAGTAAATTATATGATAACAGTTGTCCTTTTTTGTGACTTTGTTACTCTCCCAACTACACACGTCTATGTTAATTACCATTTACTAAAAATTGTTATGAAGTTTAGGTCTCCATAATTGTATTAGAGAAACTTTTTTTGGATATTTTTATGAATTTCAATTCTCTCAAATACATTCAATAAATAAAATAAACTATATTATTGTTATCATCGCGTCTTACTATCCGTCCAGGTTATAAGCACTTACACTAATGTGTAATGGTAGGATGATTGTGAGCTGAAATGGAGGATCTATTGTTTAACGTGGAATCCGAACCAGGGTGGAGGCCTGGCATTCACAAGTTGTGATTAAAACAACCTTTAATCACATGTTTAGTACAAATATGTTCATTATGCATGGAAATAAACCTCAATTTGTAATCAAATCTAAATGGTACAAAAAACCAGTTCTATTTTTATAGAAAATTACAGCTCCACACACATTATTTGTGCCTACAATTCTATCAATCCAAATAGATACAGAAAACCTGTATAGTTTGATAAAATTAATTTTTACGAATAATGGCAGCAAGTGTATAGTATAACCCATGGGTAGTAGCAGTTGGGGGAGTGGAGGGCAAGGAGCAGACTTTTGGACAATGATATTTAAACACACATTTTATTTTTTGTAAAGCTTAGCCTTACTGTAGGGTTTGGAAATAAAGAAAGAATGGAATAGTAAAAAAAACAAAAAACAATAACCCAGTACAAGGCTTTATTACTAACATATTCTTGGATTTTTATTTCTTGTACAAAACTTTTCACTTTCTCTGTACATAACAAACAATAGGAGAAGAATTCTCACATGAAAACAATGCACGGATTTATTTCACTCACCAAAACACGAGTTACTTTAAAAATAACTTTTATTCCAGAGCAGAAATCTGGACTAAGTGGAGTCATTGGGCGAGAATAAGTAAAAAGTACTTTAGAAGTTAAGAAAGACTCAAATGATTTTATTCAAATGACATGTAAGTAAAAAAAAATTACAATATCTTATCACAAGGCTAGTTCATATCTACACACACTTAGAATAAAGAAAAAAAAATCATTTTTGCCGAGCATGAGGCTCAATATTCAGAAGTTGTTGAAGGAGCAGATTCCTTTTGTTTTTTTAAATACAAAAAGACTAATACCATTTACTTGCTTCTCGCCCACTCATCCTGTGAATTTTTTATCTCCTAAAGCCAGCAGTAACAATGCTTCTACAATTTTAAAATAAATCTTCTATTTATATATTTACACAATAGTACATAACAAAAAATCTTATTTGTATATTCACTTTAGATTTCTGTTACCACCCCAAAAAATAAACACCGATACTGAAAGGCATTATTACTGTTTAACTTTATGAAAACCACACACACCATCACAGACTTCCCAAGAAGTCATTTGATTTGTTTAAAAAAGTCCTGATATTTCTTTTGTGCAACGGAAGGAAGACGACGGAACATGTTGTTTTAACGTAATCTTCATCATTACATGATATAAATAAATACATGATTTATACAATGCAACAGAGATTGAGGGAAAGGAGGGAAGAAAGGAAGTGTTTGTTGGGCCAATGCAAATGCAACCTTGCGAGCCTGTCCAAGGCGCAAGTTGAGTTCCACATCTCATTGATGTGAATGAACATATAACGTGAGGCGATAATGAGACAAAGAACATTAATGAACATTGTGTGTTATGAAGTGAGACATGCCAGAGTTTGTTGGTGAAATATCTCGTGTTAGTGAATTAGAAGGGGGTTGGGGGGGAGAAACAAGTGGTTTCATTTAAAGTCTTAATGATTAAAAGACAAAGAAATTCAATTACTATTTTGTTAAAATGATGTTGAAAGGAACAAGAAATTACAGTATGCAATCTACTTTAAAATTGTAACTGTAGTTGAGTATTGAACTAGAATAAACATGGTTTCTCCCCTTTCTTTATGCTTTGGAAAGTTACGGAATCGATTTAACTTTTTCTTGTTACCTTTGAGGATGTTTTGAGTTAGTGCCATTTAAAGCTATTAACAGCCAAGTCAGTGTATCAACCTTTTTTATGGTTTAGTATTTACTTTCACTTGCTCAAAACTACTTTTACAACCATAACGACACATACAAGTGAGGCAAATTAGGGCTAAGTTGTTTTACAAACAAGTACATAGAAATAAGAGCAAAAAGATATTACCCTAATTTCTTTCATGATACCACTACTAGGGCAACAGTTGCAAAGTACATGCAATTTTAGCAAACACCTCTTGTTACTACCTTGCAACTATTATCAAGTTGTTTTAGGTATGGTATGTAATTATGGCATATTTATAAATATGCTAGGTGAGATAGAGAGGGAGAAAAGGCTTAAGATAGTAATAAAAGAAGTTAGAAGAACTTAATAAAAAGAAATGGGTAAGCTTCTTTTATCAATTAGAAAAAGCCACAGAGAAATAAATAGTACACACGAGAGTTTATAAAACATGATATACAAAGGAAGGTTTACTGAAGGACAAACATTTGGAATTTTTTTAAATGTACATGTTGCATCAGTTTGCTTCATGTAATACGCATACAGGACTGTTACGACAGATTCCAACCCAGGAAAAGTTTTTTTTTGTTCAGACAGATTTGATTGTAATGGTTTCCATAGTCACCAATTGCCATCCAACTTGTTGATATAAGGAACGCTTCACCATTAGCGAGGCACTGCTTTGTCCACTGTGAAAATGAAACGCACACAAAATTGATTACAAAAGTCACAAAAGTTTGAGAAGATGTACAGCAAGGAGGTATTGGAAAAAGTTATCCTTAGAGATAAAAGTCAAAGTAGGAAAGATGGCATCATGCAAATGAGCTAATTATTCTAAATTACAGATTACGATTTTATGGGTCACATAAAAATGTTTCTTAAACAAATTCATATTTAAAACCTGCATATTTTATTCTATTAAAAGCCAATCTATAGAGCTAGCCTTAAATTAATCACTCTTATCTTAATCTTTCCTTGAGATATGTTGACAATTATAGTATTAATTATGTTGTTTATACATTGAGAAAAACATGGCAATTTAAAATATGTACAAAGGGCTAAAACAATGCTATTTTTTCATTTTTATTTACTTGATTGCTCAATTTTTTTTTACATTTGATTTTTTAGGCAGTTTTACTTTGGGATTTTTTTACGTGTGGATAGGTCAATAAAAGTTTTATTTTGTTTTAATCTAATTTTGTTGTTCAGTATTTAGTCGGACACTGGAACAGGTTATATAGTGAATGTATAAATAGATGACTATGGTGATGAAGCTATCTACTAAATGTGTTACACCACTTGATTACATCTGCTAGGTAAGTTAAGTGAACAAAAATTAGGGAAAGTATTCAAGAATATTTAATAATTTAACATTAAAACTGGATATTTTTTATTCTCTATAGTCTAAATTAATGAAATTAAGAGTTTGTTTGTCTATCATGAGTATTGTGCGATATCTACCACATGCAAAGAGGGCTGAAATTTTAAAATTATTAAAAACTGGGTCTGAAGAGAGAAAAGTTTTTTTCTCTCCCCGTTTGAAGAAAAGCATTGCCTTATGTAATGCTGGGTACTTTTCATAATTGACTACAAGATTAAGTTAGCTTAGGGATAACCTAATTTTTTAGATTTATAATAATTTACAAGAAATATCGTGACCTGATGGATTAAAAGAAAATTTAAAGTTAAAATTTATGTCTGCTCGACATTTAAATTCTTATATCGTTCGAGTTCAGACCGGTGTAAACAAGGTTGATTTCTACTCTTATTGGTGGTCAATCAATCTTTTTAGATTGAATGGAGTTGATATTTACTATTTTGGCTACTAGTCTGGAGAATACTATTTAATATCATAAAAACTCAAGTTAAGGAAATGGTGAATAAATAAGAAATGTTTGTAAACTTTCATAGGCAAGACATCCTACGATCATGTCTATTTATCAAGTTTATGTGCTCTACCGTGTCATTTTGTGTAAAGCTTTAAAAGTGGCACACTATTTACTTATAGCCAGAGCCCTGCTTTTATGGTGAATAAAAAAGCCCAATTTCGTTTTTAAGTTTCCCAAAAGCGGTGAATTACAAAAATCCTATTTTTGCGACGAAATTATCGAATTAAGACAAAAGCGTTAAAAAAGTGGTTTTTACCAAACTTTCGTGATTAAGGTGACTTTGTTGGGTTAAAACTAGACTTCCAGGATAATGTTTGAAACAGGTAAACTAAATATATTGAAGTGAAAACCAAAAATTACATTTTGTTTGGACAAAACGGTAAAAAAACACTAGTCCGCAAAAAAATGTGCTGTTAACTTAAAAAGTAAGATTTAGCGGCAGCTGGTCCGGGAAAAGTATTTAAAAGTCACAAAGACAAAATATCACACTAAAATCCTCTTGTTACTTCACAAAAATTGTGACTAGATTTTTAAATCTCAATTTAGGCTAGAAAAATACAAAATAACCACTCAACATCACCAAACTGCAACATGCAGCTGTTAACAATGTTATCCACTTTCATTGTGGTACTGCGGTCTGTTACTACTAAAGTATACCTAGAAAAATATTGTTCTGAATCTGCATTTGAAATCGGCAGCCACAACGCTTGCAAACACTTTGTTGCGAAGTCACTGAACATACTGTCTGTCTTCAGCCCTAGCAGCACATTCTCAATTTTTAAACTTTCGATGCCATCACTCTCTTCCATCAAAACTTTCAATTTTTATTTTTCAATAACCCAAAATATTAGCGCGAATGCCGAAAATCGCGATTATCGCGGACATCATTTAAAATCGCAAATATCGCGCAAAAACGCCGATTTCGCGAATTATCGCGACAATTCTGAGCATATATTTGCAATCAGGGTAACCTAAAATGTGAACATCTGAAAGAAAAAATGCCATATCTAACATTCGCGAACTCCACAAACGCAGGGCTCTGCTTATAGCCCTTACTAAAGAGTTTATACAAGTAAATCACTGTGTTAAGTTAAATATAAAATGACTTGAGTTTTGTTTTTGTTCAAACATCATTACTATATTTGATTGCGTTTATAACCAGAATAAATGAAAGTTGAAAAAACTAAGTTATTTTTATTCAAAATATTTCAAGTTTTACTTGAACGTTGTTTACAGTGTGTTATAAAATATTACCAGTTAGATCTTAACAGCACCTAATAGGTGTGTTAAAGTATGGATATAGCTGAGCAGTACAAGATTTTAAACTATGAACAATGGATGTATATAAGATGGAGATAAAAAAAAATAGCATAGACCTCTGCAGCTCTACTTTAGTGTAAAGATTTGTTTGTGTCTTGTTGACTTATTTTAAGAATACAATACCAGGAAAAAATAATTACATGAGTAAATATGAGTGAGAATAAATTAATTAGCATTCTACCTGCTTCAGTGGTCACATAGTCTAAGGCGTAACTCTCGTGTTAGACTAGACTATGGATAACAGAGAGATCGGGGTTCTAATCCCCGTTGGGTATACTAAGAATTGTTTTTCCAATATAGTTCTTCACTCTCCTGCTATGTAAATGTGGGTACACTTACTATAAATTCACCCTTCCTCTCCCTAACTCATTTATGTAATTAGTACTTATGCATATTACCTAAATCTGAAAAGATAGTATGGGTAAAAAAATATATCTAAAAATGAAATAAAATTGTTGTACTCAGAATTGAGTGTAAACAAGATTGTACCTAAGTATGACATGCATAAGACAAAAAAAATCTGTACAGGTGGAAAGGGGGCAAAGGCATTATAAAACAAAAACAAAAGAGGAATTGCAGATAAGGATATATATATATATATATATAAAATAGTAATGAATTGTAAGTAACTTACAATATAAAAATAATCTTATTTAAATATTTGTTAGGAATGCTTATCTTAGGCAACACAGCCGCACATCTTATATTTATTTAATTATATATCTGTGCAAGTATTTCAGGTTTTACAAGTAAACTCTGCACAGTTGTAGGAAGATGTTTTGTTCTAGAAGCATCCTGCATAGTAGCTCATGTGACATAGTAAAAATACTCACACAGCATTTTAGGTGGAGTCACAACTAGGAGGTAGGGGACACTCCATTAGTTTAATGTAGCACTGCATCAACCAGAAGAAAGGACATGTTAATTAAAATACAGGTAGATGCAGGTAAACTCAAAAGAGATTACATAGTTGCTACTCACTACTTTCTAGAGCAAAAAAAAAAAAAAAAAAAAA
>CABEEJ010000248.1:243706-257525 GCA_901482245.1 Timema douglasi | reverse complement strand
AAAAAAAAAAAAAAAAAAAAAAATCTCGGATTAACAGGTTTGTTCCCCCAAGTAAAGATGACAGGATCAAATGTTTTTTTATTTTTAACTAGTGTATAATTTCAAATTATTTGTTTAATTAAATCCAAATAGAAAAGGAACAATATTTAAAATTGTTCAAACCTTTGATAAATCATTTAATTTTCCATCAAGAAAAAATGTTTAAATTTATGAAAGGTTTAACCAATCATTGAAAAGAAGAAGTTGATAATTTTATTAGTTAGCTCTCCAATAGTATCTTAAATTCATTAACAAAACAAGAAGCTTGGGTTTGAATAGCATTGTCCATGAAAAAAGAATCAAGTATAAAGGTCCTAGTTAGAAGCGAAATTGTGTTGATACTTTACATTAAAAAACTACTCAGGTAATAAGAGAATGATATTATGACCTGCACAGCTACTAATGCAATCTCTGGAGAAGGGGTAGCTAGCTTATGGGTTATTACTTTAGGGAATCAATGCTTTACAGGACTGTGTACTGGTAAATTGTTTCCTCCCATTCAGCAATTAGCTTGTGCTTTAAAGCCAACATACACACACCTGTCCATTACATTATTTTTGTGTGTGGTTGATCAAATTGCTAGTGAAGTAGCGGGAACAGTTCATTAGTATAGTCCCTTTAAGCCCTACTTCCCCTAGTAACAACCCTGTAGTGGATATTCACTTTTGCATTCAATGGAGAAATGGTAAACGTATCAAAAAAGGGTTAAGGTGACTCAAATTTACTTTAACATACAATGGAGAAATGGTAAACATAACAAAAAAGGGTTTAGAGGGTTCATATTTATTTTTGCATTGCATTAAGAAATAGTAACCGTCTCAAAAGGAATAGTGGGTTTCAAACAAATGCCCTAAATTTATTATAGTTAGTAAAAATGTTATATTTTTGTAATTAGGAGGGAGACTGATAAATACTTTACTCTCATTCAAAATCAATAGTGTAGGTAGGGGCACTCCACATGCTATTCAAATTCAGGAGAAATTACATAAACACACCATAATGCTGAAATTAAAACAATTAAATGACATCAAACATATATACCATACATTATTATTATTAGTGAATGAAATAATACAATCTTTGCTTTATTTTTGATAAAAGTATAACAAGTCCAGCTAAGTGTTACTATCTTTGGTTAAATATTTATTAAAATCCTACACATTAAAACCTAGTAATGATTAATGCAAAGATATGAAAAATTTCAGCCACACATTTAAAATTTTATTTAAAAAAATGTGTAAATTATGGCCAGTTTTTCAATTTTTTTCCCCGAAGTAGTCCAGCCAATAAAATACACAGATTTATTGTAAACCAAACAATCTTTCTACATGTTAAAAAAATTTCACTGATTAAAATTACAAAACTTGACAAATATTGTAACTTAAACCATATACCATGATTAAGGTAGATTTATTAATTATTTAAAAACTACTTTTAAATAAACTTTTATCTAGTCAAATTTGAGTAAACTAGGGCATAGTAAAGAAATCAAAATTCACCTACAAGTAATTAATGTTTAAGTTTTATAAATACAGCTTTAAAAAAATAAAAAAAACTAGAGAGTTTATGACTGAATTCTAATAAAGTCTTTGATCTTTTGTATTTGAATTTCAACAGAGCACATAGAGCAAAGTTTAATTTTTTTAAATATAGTAACCTACTTCCCAACTTTGCTCTCACACAATTATTGTGTGCACATTAAATCTAATTTTAAAGCAAATTCCTTCTCAAACAACAAGTTTTGCCAATATGGTAGATAAATTATATAATACTCTAAAGGAAGGTTGATTGTTTTGCTTTGATTATAAAATACTTAGCCCACCTCACCCTATAAATACCCCATCTACAGTAGCAGAGGTGGTGACAGCTGGCAAAAGGTTATTTATTGCAAACATTGGTTAAAGGTAACTAATTAATGACCTGTTTATAAATAACTATAATGTTCTTAGTAGTAAGATAATTATTCCTGATAAGGTTAACATTTGTTACTTTTAGCCAATGAGTTAAATAAAGAACCTTTTATAACTGGCATGGCCTCTCCTACCGTTGATAGTGTATAATTTAGATAGGTAACAGTTCAATACAGACGATGCATTATGGTGTGGTTTTCTGTATTCCACTTTGAAAAAACACTGGAATCAAAATAGGTAGAACCGTAACTTATTTTTGAAATTATATATCTTTTTGTTGCAAAATAATGATTTTAAAATGAAAAGCTATTAAACCGATCCCAACTACTCTTGTCATACGAATAATGCAGAAAAAAAACCCACACTATAATACGTTTTCTGTTTAAAGATAGGCGGAGAGATGGGCTTTTAAAACAACAAATGACATGTAATGAATTACAGTATACTTACATCTGCCCAGATGACAAGTTGTCCAGAGAGAGGGGGTAAGTCTTGAAACACCACACAGGAACTTGGCATGCTGATTATTACATGTCAAAAAACTTCACAACACCTACGTGACTTGATTTAAATAGTCACTATTATTATTATGTTTACAATGGGTACAAACACATTTAGTTGTTGTCTTTATTCATGTCAAGGAGTTGTGTGCGTTTGGGAGAAATTATTGCTTCTCATATTAGATGTGATGTCTCACAAATTAATCAATTATGAATATTTATATACGACAATTCAATGAGTAAAATACCAAACTTCAATATTTTATAGCTTTAAGGTAAACATTTATATATTAAACTATCGTTAGTGAGGTTGAACTATGCTAGTGTAAAATTCTGCCTTGATAGCTAAATAATCTAGTAAAAGCATGATGTATACTATACATTTTTTCATTAAAGAAATAAATGAATTCTATCCAAATTAGGCATCAATTGATCTTAAATGTCTAACTCTAATATTTATATAAAAATGCACCAATTAAATGATTATGGTGTTCAAGTATTGTAATGTGTGTATATGATACATATAATGATTGTGTTACAAACCCACAAATCAAAAACACATTAACTACAAAACACTTTTAATGGGACTTTTTATTCAACAAATGCTGAGCAAAATGAATATACCGAGTCAGATTTGCATATCACAATTTAAATAAGATCTTTCTGCTAAGCGTTAGTGGCTCATTAATAGGATTAGAAAATTATTGCATACTTTTAGCATAAAATATATATAAACCTTAACTTCTGTTATAAAATTAATTCCTGGGGGTAGTAAACTTGTATCAAAGACTGTCCTAATACCCTGGAATTATAAAGTCGTATCCAAAATCATTGCCAAAATTTAGTTTACCATTTATTTTACTTCAAACAAAGTATAAAACCATTTGACTGTCCAGATCACAGCCCCTGCCGACCCTAATTTTTGATGCAAACCAAATATATATATAAATATAGGAAGGGGGATTGAGGGTGGTCCGTCTGTCCTCCCTTCCCCTTAGGTACCATCCCTCCGAATCTCAACTATCTCAACTATATATATATAGAGAGAGAGAGAGAGAGAAAGAGAAAGTTGAGACGGACCACCCCCAACCCCCCTTCCTATATTTTATATATATATAGAGAAAGAGAGAGAATTTTAGATGGGAATGAACAAGAATGGTGACCATTTGGGCTGACTTGACTAAGAGAGGTGATTGAGTTAATTGTAAAATCAGTGTGTCTGTATTTTACTTTGATTAATGAGTGAAAGTCAACCTTAGATAAACTTGCAAGCATTAATATAATATTTAATCTAGTTCTTCAAAATACCCATATAATTCATTTCAATAATTGGATTGATGGTGAAAAGATTAAGGTTTTAATCTTGGTCAAGTACATTTTGATTGGTTTTCTTATTTCCTTTCCATGCTAATGTAGATGCATATTATCATCTATGCCTTTACCTCTTAAATTAAGCCATTACTGGAGACAATCTAAATATTGTAAGATGTGAGTTTACACATTTTAATTGGCACATTCAAACTAATAGAAAAATATGTTTTAATCTAATTGTATCGATTTTAAATGTATTTTACACATGTTAAATAAAACTAATTTTGATATTTTTACGAAATTGACTACTTGGCCTTTTATATGCAAATATAAAATGACAATGTCATTGAAAATGTAAATGCCAATGACAAATAACCAATTAAGAATATCAGAACTCTAAATATACAACTGTTTTTAATATACATATAACCAATCAATGAGAAATGTAGCCATCATTTTTCTATGTATTGTACTATATCACTTAAATAATTAGTTGAATGTTTTTGAACAACTTTTTTGACGAAACAGCCATTTTATTGTCAATTTTTATTACCGAAATCCAATTATTTTATTTACCACAAATCAGGGTCCCTATCCATTACATGTCACAATATCAGACTTTAGAATAGTAATAATAATGAAAATTAAACTTGTTATATTGCTTTCTTTATGATATTAAAGTAATGTCGTTGATTACAAATTCTCAGAACCAAAATGACTGCTTTGCAATACATAATAAATCCATACTTCACATTAATTATTAATACATTGGATGTATTAAACAAAGGGGATATTCAAGTATTACGTAAGCACCCATTTTGGCCATTTTTTGCCTCCTTTCCTTTGTAGGCAAAAATAAGCCAATGGTTAATCATCTTACCCAGGCTTTCTTATGTTATATTTGCCTCCTTTTCTGTAATTTTTTCTAGGCATAGCCATTATTTTTATGCAATTATACATTTTTGGTAACTTTGTAAATAAATAGTGTGAAATATTTAAAATAAATAGTTGTAAAATGAATTTTGATTTATTGTACTAAGCAGGCAACATAAAAAAAAATTCAAAAAAAGTATTATTAGTGAGTGTTATTGTTATAAAAAACTTTAATCTGATGACTAAGGTCCTTAAATTCTCATCTCAACACTTAATTATGATATGTCCTGGGTCATGGTTTTATTGCCTGTCTCTCTGCTTACCTAAGCATTGTTTTGACACCCTTTTGCCTTGTCAGAAAAAAAAACCCCACAAAAACCCCCCAACAACAATGAAACCCTCATCAGCAGTCTGGTCTATTTCTAGTGGCACGTTATACTATTCGGTCACCAAAGCGGGTCCTAAGTGCTTGTGTGATACTTGAACACCCCCAAAAGAAAATAATTTCTTCAACAGTTGCATTATATATCCTTAATCTTTGGAAATGATAGTTAAAACCATGTTAAGGGAAGTTAAGATTTAATAAGGGAAGCTTTTGTTGTAAAAGAATCCCACCAAAAGTCTTACCGAAATCAGAAATGTGTCTCCTCGTTGAACTTGTACATCAAATATAAGCAAAGGTTTGGGAATACAGTGGGAAAACAATGTTGCGGGGAAACAATAAGCAAGCACTAGAATAAAGTGGGTTGCATTCCAAGGAAAGGGGAAAAAGTGATAAATGCTTGTGATGTATTTTTTGCTAACAATAAAAATATGGGAGTTGCATATGAGGAAATGATTTTCAAAACATTTTGTTTTCAAACAAGTGTTTGGAAGGGTTCGGAAATGTATTAGTATTCAACTTGAAATTTGTTCTCAAGTGCTTTTATCTAAAAAATCAAGGTGAGGCTTGTACTAAAGCATTAGCTTATCATGTAGCCAAATGTTCTACATATTTACCTGGTGTTAAAAAATATTTTAAATAACCTAAGCACATTCATCTGGCTATGATTTCAAGAAAGAAATATTTTCAAAAACCAATTTTTCATTATGGTGATAATGTGGTTTTTAAATGGTGTGTTAAAAAGAAGCAAAGCAATGAAGTTTTAAATTAACCAATCCAATAAGCAATATCATATACTTTTAAATGCAAGTTGGAATGCTTGTTTTTAAATATAAAAGCGTACACATGGTGTAAATAAACGAATAAATGCCCTATTCTTTCAAGATATATGAAAACCGTGTAGAAATGCTGTAAAATAATGTAATTTAAGTGATAAGAAAGGAAGCAGAATAGTTATGTTAGGCCTTCATAGAAACAAATAAACTTCGCTCTTCACAATTCAATTATATGATCAACTTATTTTTTCTCTCACACATATTCATTGTTTTTAATTCTCAGCTATTTTTCTTTTAACATTAGAAGAAGATGAAGACAAAACAATGATAAAGAAATGTTTTAGAAAATTTGGAATTATGTGTAAATACACAAGAAATAATAGTGATGTGAAGAGAGAGTAAATAAATAATGAAATAATTTAATTTGTTTTTATCAAGACTTGTGCCAATTATACTTTCAGGTTGCTTCTTTCCATATCACGTACATTATATTAGTTTAAAGAAAGGCGTTGTCATCGCCTTGAATGGAACGAGAATGCATTCTTAATAATAGTACAGTTTTGAACATCAGTTTGCATAGGCAGAATTATATACAGTATTTGATCAACAGTATGCACAAAAACAAATCAAGCAGAAATCACAATACTTTTGAAACACTGGGCTGGATGGGGGGAAACAAATAATGGATTTGTAAAAACAAGCAAGCAAACAAAATAATTATTTTACTAAAAATTCTTGTAATATATTAAATATAAATTTGAAACTATTTTAAAACATTAGTTTTTATTAGTAACACAAGCTCCTTGTAACAGTTTCACATATACATTAATGACTATTTACAATTTTTTCTTCTTTTTTTTTTCCCCTCCAACTGGGATTTAAAATTCTATCATCACTTTGTTAAAATGTAAATAAACATTTCACTTTTCAAAACTGGGGAAAATTGTAATCATTAAATATAAATCTACATGCATATTTAGAATAAAGTCATTACGGCACTTGGAAGCACAATACATAAATCTTTAGAAAAATGTTTTGTCATGAAAATAATGTTTAAAACGGACCAAAAAATTATTTTACTTGTAAAAAATACTGACTGTCCAAACATTATACCCGCCAGTTTGATTGTGAAATTGTTTACGAACACTTGGTGTATTATTTTATTTCTCGTTCATAGAGAATAAATGAAGTAATGCATCACATAGTTTTCAATAATACTTTTATCTTTATACACTACCAACTCAAAATCACACACGCACATAGACAGACACAAAACCACAATCATACTTACAACAATGTTTCGAGAGCAAAGAACCAACAACTCAAATCTACTATTGCAAAGAAGAATTAAAATGATTTCGATTTATAATTCATTTCTATTGCAATGGCAATAAACTAATGAGAACTTCTAGATTCCCAATGAATATAAACCTCTTTTAGACAATGGAAGTTGTCTTTGATACTAAGTTTTGAGTTGTCCCGGCCTTATCCTGAGCAATCGATCATGAAATGATAACCTTGACCCTCAGCCATACAACAATCTAAACTAAAGATGCGCACACCAAAACCACACAGTGGCTTCTTGCAAGGGAAGTCATTGTTGTTACTCTTAGGCTTGGTAGGCTTATGTTTCAGAATAATTAATCTATATTAGGAAAATGAGTGTATCTGTTTATCATAAGCATTGCACAATATCTACCGCACACAGAGGGCTGACATTTTAAAGTTAGTATCTCCTATGCACAAATGTGTGCACATCAAAGCTTAAATTTTTGATTATATTTTCTTAAAGTTATTAAAAACTGGGCCAGGAAAATTAAAATGATTTTTTTTTGTCTGTTTGAAGCAAAGAAAAGTGTTGTCGAAGGTACTCCTGCTAGTTAGTTAATAAATAATAGTACTCTAAATTCAACTTTAGTACACAACAAAGAACACCAGTTATTTTTCAAATAATAATAAGTTTACTTTTGATAACCATTTTGACAATTATATTTTTCTGTTTAGTCTTTAAATAGGTTGCTAAAATTAAAATGAAGTTCAGATTTGTTCGTGAGATTAAGCTTAGCAGTACCTTGGATCACCATTACAAGTGACTTCAAAATTCCAGGTCTACGCTGGGATTCAAACCAAAAGTCTCTCAAAGGTGCTACAACACTGCAAATTTATAAAAATGGACAAATTAAATCAATCCTTTTTAGCAACCAAAATCTGAGAGTTGGTTACATATTTAAAAAAATAACTCTACCAAGCCTAATCATACCTTAATAATTGGAATCACATTGATCTGCTTCAACAATGGCGTCTTGGTTGACACATGGAAGAAATTGATAGTTACAAAATGAAAAACAAATCCCTTTACACACAACTAATATACCATTTTGAATGTTCACCAGTGTGCATAGGAGGCTGGTATGTATTAAAATTCATTAATATGTGTGTTTTAAACTACCAAAATAGTCTCTTGTTGCGTTTTTATGTACCACTCACCACGCACAAAGATAAGGTCAAATTTCTTGCATAGTAACAAATGATTCACAAAACTTGCAAGTTGCAACAGGCTTCACAAAGAATGACTTGGCTGAGGAGGTTGTTAAGGTGACAGCAAAGTTAACATGCACTTTCATAGGCCAATGGATTGGTGTTAAAATTGTATGGCAGGTGTGAATCCCCTTCCCCACAAACACACACTCCAAATTTTATTTGAAATATATACGTAAAAAAGTTTTTCTTTTCCAAATGTTCAGTGTATAATGCAGCCTTGTCTGCCAAAGCTGTCATTCTTTTAATGTTAGGGTTTCCACAATGATTTGCCAACGTTTACGGCCTTTTTAAAGCCTGGTTTCTTTTCTTCCCGTCCCTTTGCTACACTTTTCTTGCTAGATGACCACTGGTCCCCCTCACCTGTGTAGTGCATTAAATTGTAACCTCAACAATAAATAAAACATGCAAACACAAAAGGGAAACATAAAGAGGTTATAAAATAAACATAAAAGGATAAAGGAAGCAAATCATAAAAAACTAAGATACTAAATAAAATATTGTTAATGCAAAAAGATACTTCCACCCACTGTTACCCAAATAATTAAATTAATTACTCTACTTTATGTGATATGTTATATGCATTAAAATCTGATTTTTAAATAGTAAGATATACATTTCTCACTAAAAGAAATTATATGTGCATCTATATCATAAGTTATAAGGTTTATAAACTGAGATTTTCATTGTTTAGATATAAATCGAGATTACCAAAAACAAAGTTTTAAATAACCAGTTTATTCGTTAGATCAGTTATCATTGTAAGATTGCAATGTATCATATTGCACCACAAATCAATTTCTCAGTAAGCTATAAAAATTTTAGGCTGTTTAAATAAAAAAAAAATTAATTTAATTTATGATTGTATTCAAAACCAACATAAAAATAAATTAGAAAATAACGAAGATAATATTAGATTTGAAAATCTAAAGTCTAATGATATTTACATAAATGCTGGTCGCTGGCTTAATTCATGTCTATACTTTACTACCTTACCTTTGCTAGTCTACCCTTTAATGCTACCTAGCGAACCCATTAAACACAACCATACTTGACTTGCCCCATGCAGATTACTTTCTCCCATGCAAACTATTCTTAGGTCAACGCTTTACAGGGAAGGAGCCTTTTAGAAAAGGATAAAGCAAAAAAAATAAAAAATAAACTTAGGTAAGGTTAAAAAAACACTTGCAAATTAGTTACAAATCAAAGTATAAATTATAATTTAAAAAAAAGTATATTCAAAAATCAAAATAATATTTCAGGATCTTTTTTTTAGAAAATAGAAAAAAAATCACTTTTTTATAACTCACAAAAAAATAAATAAAAAATAACATTCACTACACTTGTAACTGATACTTTGACTAAAAATGTGTCTGTTTATATGTTGCACTTTTCCCATCGCACTTGTATAAATAGAGGGAGGAAAAAGAGGTTTCATATTATTTTTGGTTGGGTATCATAATATTAAAACAATACAAAAAAAAAAAACGCTTTTCCCAGACTTGTGGCCCCATGTCCCCATTTATCTATTGTGTCCTCTGCATCACTGATTTCCTTCAAGTCTCGACGAGAGTAAATACAAACTCACTATATACATATATATATTCAATAAGATGAATATATTTGTATAGCACTCTGTGTGTCATGTTGATTATGACAAACATTTCATACCAGGTCCTCCAGGTTAAGAGCGTATCCCTCACAAGTTTCTTCACGGAAGAGGCAAAAAAAAGTTTTATATGGGACCATACAATATTAAGGCAAAGAACACCCCCCACATTATGATAATCCCGTGCACGCTTAGTAAGGGGTTCTCACCATCTGTGATCCTTCTGGCAATAAACTTAAGGGTTTCATCCAGGAGGACGACAGGGATGGAGAACTTCATGACCGTAACCCACTCGTCAACTCCCAGTGGAGTCACCTGGAACACAGTCTGAACAAGCAACACAAGTTAGTAAATTTCATAAAATAATGGTCAAAACCCTACCAATTTATAATACAGCAAAATTTAATAAACCCTGAAAAGGCAAGGATTACACATTAACCATATAAATGCAGGTGTCAAGGTTTATAATTAAAACGCAACAACGCATTTCATGATACATTTCAGGGAACATAAAGTTGCTTATTCAGTTGAAGATGGTAGAACACTGACTGAAATATGGTTAGAAATTTACTAAATAAATGTAGGCATCAAAATCTTTGATTAAAACACAACATCACATGTCATGCCATGATACATTTCAGGTTAAAAAGAGTGAACATTCGTTGTCCGAGTGTCCCTGTTATGACTTGTGAGGCCGTTGTATTAAAAATACAGTGGTCACACTGTAACTGGCTCACAAGTGAGATTTACCTATGGGGCAGTCATAGGGAGCTCCTTTGTTTGTGTGTCTGCTGTCATATGAGGTGGAAGGTTAGTGAATTTTGCGGGTACTGCATCTTGATTTGTTACATGGGTAAGAACCTTTGGCCTGATGTTTGTTGGTGGTAGTTGGTTTGGGCAATTTACAGCAAACAAGAGTGTTGTGGAGATTAAGGTTCAATTGCATTTGGAACTTGACTTGAAGCTCCGATGAAAATATTTAGCTGAAAAGGCCTGAAAATTATTGTGAACTTTAATACCAATATATCTTTTGGTATGTGTATAGAAGCCCTACCTTTCCTTCAATGGTTATTCAATATAGCTATTTGGTGCCATCTTTTCACTTGTTTAAATTACAAAATATAAAGCTTTGTGTAGTTTTTGAACTTTAAATGACATTTCAAGCATCAAAAGCTGTTGGAGTTATTGCAACAAGCATAAATTTCTGATGAAAACTTATCCAAGAAAAGCCCAATTTCTTAGGAAATACCAATATTCTGACACAATGTCAAATGCATGGTCGCTGAATTTTCGAACCACCAACAAGGGCAATTTCAAAAGTTTTGAAACATTATATTTACTTTGGAAAATATATTAACACATTTTAAAATAGTGTACCATTGTTGTAGTCATCATCGTTAACCAGCTCCAGTTGCCAGGGTGTGGTTTAAAAGCCTCTATCTCGTTCGATATTTGTTCAGTTTATTTTAGACCTCATTCTACTCCACATCTTTATCTAGCCACACACTTTCTTCTGTTCCACTTAGTGGTTCTTTTATTCTAATCTTATTGTGTCATTTTGTATCATTACTCCTTTACTTCTGTATTGTGATTATCAGGAACTTCATTTCTGCACTATGTATGCTGCTTAGGTTTTTTGTTGAGAGGGTGCATGTTTATAGAATATAGGTTGTGATGGGGAAAAAGTAACGGATTTTACGAGGTGATCTAGGTTTTATGTGGTACCTGGTTATCCCACAAAAGATTATGCACTTAATGGTAAAAATGAGCTCCTCTTGGTAATCTGTTTATGACTTCTGCATCAGGTCTGTTAATATCAATGATTATGCTCCCAATGTAATTGAAATGGTCTAAGTTCTCCAAATGGGTTTCTTCTATTGTGTTTTTCATACTTCTTCAAACAAATATTTATTTTCATAGGAAGCGCGTTATTTGAAAGCTGAAAACTCATCTAGGCCACTCTTGAGTTTCTATCTATTATACAAACACAACTATGACAGGGCGAATTAGCATATTGATTTTGTTAATGAGTGCTTTTATGTTCAAGGCATTCCCAAATCTTGTTTCTTAGGACACTATCAGTCAAATGCATTCTCTATTTTGTCTAGAAAAGGGTTGAATTTTTTTTAAATTCAAGCAAAAAATAGACTATAGCTTAAATAGCCAAACTATTACAAGTTGTTGGTTAAGGTTATAGCTGTATCTTAAAATTGTAATTATTAAATTGCAATTTTATGAAAAGTTATCCTGAGCATAGGACAACTCTTAGATAGCTCATATGTAAAAGCAATGGCGTACTAAGCCTACGGCCCTGGGTTTGATTCTCATATCCAAGTGTCATTTTTAAATTTAATGAATATAAAATAGGTATTGTCTCAGTTAAATGTATTATAAACATCCTTAGCTACAAATGATAATGATAAGATCCCCAATCAAGCCTCGAAGTATATGTTTATAAGAAAATATTTATTCATCAATATTATAGAAAACCTGTTTTAAAATTGAATTTAGTAAAAAATGAAAACCTTGACATGGGAATCAAACCCAGGGAATAAGGTTTGACCTTGTATTTGTTACTTTTCCTTGGATGAATTTGGTTCTACTTCTAGGAATTATCCGGCGGACAACTATCATGTATTGATGTGTGAAAACACATACACACACATTTTTAAGTATTCAGAACTTACAATAGTTAAGGTGTGAAAACTTACAGAGAGAACTTCAACGTGGAGGATGACGAAATGAAGTGTAAAGGAAAGAGCCATGGATCCCAGCAGCCAGGGGTTGCACCATGGGGGCATGGCGATCAAAGACTGGTTCTCAGACAAGCTGTCACACACACACACAAAACAATAAAATAAACCTGAGAAACAGAAATGAAATTTTATCTTTCAGTATTAAATTAAACATTGATACGAGTACCCCAAAAATGTCTTAATGAGGTGTTTTGTTTTTAATTGTGAACTCTAAGGCCTACAGTTTTCTGGTAGGTGTGTAGGCCTTTCCCTTCTATCCTCTTTTCAATGTTTAATTTAACTACATAGCCGTTTGGCGCCATTTTTACTTTGCTATAAATTTAATTGGATGATGCCTAGTACTCGCACCTGTTCATGGCGTTGAGCATCTCAATGGTAACCAGCACCGAGAGAGCCATTGTCATTGGGTGGGGGTCATGGAAAAGATGACAGTCTACGCCCTTGAATTCCTCTCCGCCGCCAATACACGCCAGGTGGTGAGTCTGAAACATAACATACTTGTTTGAGCATCTAGAAGAGCTTGAGCAATGACATCTCCTGGTCTTAACAATAAATACTCTACTATACATAGCAAATTGTAGATAACGATTCAACACAAAACTATCCACACAAATAAAAAAGGGCAGTGGCAAAGATATATTAAAAATATATTCCCAAATCATATACCAAATAATGTCTTCATTTTTATGAATATATAATAGGAATGTGTGAAGGGTTTACAATTCAAAGTGAACTTTAAGCCGAAAATATAGGTTGGTTATTTATTTTACTTTAGGTATTAAAATAACTATGAAAAATGTTCTATTGGGCAATTGTTTCTAATATTTAGATTATTTCTGATAAATCAAGTTATTATCACAACTTACAATTCAATTACCTCAGATTTTTTCCATTTGAAAATTGTCTTTTACTGTACAAAACAGTTCAGAATGGCAATAATTGACTATTATTGGCAAAGATTCGTAATTGTCGAAGCCAGATTTTTTTTTTCAAAACTAAGTTGAAGCTGATATTTGTTTTGAAGCTTCTCACAGCCCTAGTATAGAAATACTTTAGCTCAAATTAATAACAATAAGAATAAAGCCAATGTCTAAATATGTGTGTGTGTGGGAAGTAACTGAGATG
>CABEEJ010000248.1:185713-243586 GCA_901482245.1 Timema douglasi | reverse complement strand
GGGAGGAACATGTTTGGGAGAGGAAAAGTAGTTAAGAGTTAAATAAACAATAATAAGACTGAATTGATCTTGTATGACCAGCCAATAATCGGTATTTGGACCACTAATTGCTTGTGGTGGTGGAAAGCGATAATGGAGTTGCCGCTTTTTGGTTTAAATAAGATTGCAAGCTATACTGAACTTTAAAAAATGTGCATTTTTCATTATGTGGGGAAGAAATTACAGGATGGGTGGATACATAAGTTAAAGAAATGAACACAATATTTTACAGTGAAAAGAAGAACACAGTTCACACTTTACAATGCTGATATTGGACAAAGAGGTAATGTCTGCATCTTGAAAAAAATCAATTGTTACCGTCTAATCCCCAATGTACATTATGTTATTCCTTTTACATGTTCCTATCATTCTTTAAATATTTCCTTTTTCTCCATTTTGTATTTTTTTTTATTTCCTCTTAAGAAGTTGCATTGCCTGTTTCACACTCCTTCATGATGAGTTCCTATGGAATGAAACCTATGTTGAGGGAATGTGTGGTAATGATCAATTTTCTTCAAGAGTCCGCTAATATTCATTTGTCCAATAGCTGCATTGTAAAGTGAGAAGTGTGTTCTTTTCATTGTAAAAGCCAATTTGTATTGTTCCTCTTATGTGTTTCTATTCACCTTACCTGTGCTTTCTTCCAAATATAATACAAACGTGTATTTTTTTTTTAAATATAAGGGTTATATAAAGTATTTACCAATATTTTACCTGCTAATTCCTTTTTAAAGTAGAAAAAGTAACATACAAATTAAAAAACAAAAGATTAGATAGATTAAATGAGGCTAAAATATTAACTAACCATTACTTGACCATAAACAAGAAGAGTTTTATTTCACTTACCACTTGGTAATAGTTCAGTTGAGGTCCCTCAGGGCTGTACATGAACCACCAGGTAGCAGCACCCACAGTTGCAGCACCAACATAGCCTCCAATAGCAAGGTAACGGAAAAACAACCAACCAGAAATCAGAGACTCGTCGGCCCTTCGGGGGGGCTGAAGAAATAATAATAAAAAAAAATAAAAAATTAACACTGCATGATGTTTCACAATACTATAATATACGAGATACAAAATATTACACTTTGTAAGAATATTTAAATATAAAATATACGTAGGATGGCTTTGAAACTAAAACAGACTTTGAAGTTAGAAAATCATACAGTAAATTTGTGTCTTCAAAGTCAATTTTAATCTTGAAAACAAAGAGGGTAGTTAGGAGACAGCCAAAGCAATGCTGTCAAGTTTATCAACTGAGAAAACTAGTATTTGAAGATAAAATGAAAGAGGTGTAGACAAAAAGGTATAAAATAACATCTCCCTAGAGATGGTAAAACACAAAAACGAATTCCCGGTTCGCTGGAACTATAAACTGATGATGATAGTGGTTGTGAGAAACTAATGCATTCAAAAAACTTGGTGTTGGACTGTATAAAGAATGAGCAAACTAGTTTAGAACTGTATTTTATAATAATGTAAATTATAAAATTGATCAAAATAAATAAGCTAGTAAGTGAAAATTTGATGAAGAAAGCCTAAATATGTGACACCGACTTCCTTTCTTTTGTCTTTTATAGTAGAAGTAGTCAAACCACACACACATTTAAACGCAAATAGAGTAATATTATGATTTTGTTTCTTTTATAAAAAAAAAAAGATGGAAGACTTTATTGCAAACACTAAACTACTAGATTATGAATTCTAGAAACTGTTGTTAGAATGTTATACTGAGGCATGGTGATATTGATTTGGTATTTGGTGTGCCAGTTTCCACTGTATGAGTCGAGAAATGTATTGGAATTCACAATATTGTGTTTGGTCTGGTTAACATTTTTGACAATCAGAACAATATATTTAGAACTAAAGTTAAATGATTATTTTTTTGTCTACATCACATCTTACTACCTATTTCCCTAGCTTAAGTTCCACCTTAACCATTAATTTTCTTAATTTTTTGCATAGCCAGGTGTTAGATAAAATTTGAGTTAAAAAACGAGGAGAATCAAGGAAATAAATTTAGAGAAACGCTGAAAAAGTTTTTTTTAACTGTCGAGTGTCAAAACTTCTTTAGATATACAGTACTTAATCAATTATACAAAAATATTACAAAGAAGAAAGCCACATTTTAATTTGCATATGCATACCTTATCCATGATGTCGAGATCAGGGGGGTTGAAGCCCAGAGCAGTGGCAGGCAGACCGTCAGTCACCAGGTTCACCCACAACAGCTGGACTGGAATGAGAGCTTCGGGAAGACCCAATGCAGCAGTCAGGAAAATACTAGAAGCATGACGAGTGTCTCATACATTAACATGCAGAAAACAGGTTGGAACTTGTGAACGAAGACAAAGGACGGGTGAGATTGAAACTAGAAAAATGGTAGCGAAGGGCCAATTACATATCACAGAGATCAAATATTAGGGGTGTGAGAGTAAGCATGTTTCACTTTGAATCGTGTTCAAAGTAAAACAAAGTTTTTGTTTAGTTTAAGCAATAAAAAGCATTTATTTGTACAAGAATATTCCAAGTTAAATTTCTGTAATAGATCCATGCATAAACTATAAATAAGTACAAATATATATTTTTTTGGATTAAATTATTTTGTGAAAAAAATTATAAACAAATAAATTCGAGTTTTTAAGAAGAATTAAATAAATCGTATTTACCCGAAACCAAGACGACCCCCAGTTTTTCAGTGGTTCTGGATGGATTTTTTAAAAGTGGTATTTATTTTATCATGAATGAAGAAAATAATTATTATGGTAGACTTATTTTGTAATGCTAACAAATTGTTTTTTATTTACAAAACAAAACACCTATGTTGACTTAAAATCTAATTAGGGTTGCAGAATTTTTTTTTTGTCGCAAATCTCATACATACCGCACATCCCCTGAATATGAACACGACTTGACTATTAAGAGGCTATCTTCTAAAACCCAAGACTTTCACAATGATATTCAGAAAAATAAATAATATAAAGTAAAGAGATATAGGAAGAAATCAAAGGACAAATATACAACAAACTGTTGTTTTTATGAAGAAAAGATAAAACACATTTCACATGTTACATTAAATCTAACCGATAAACATATCTGCTGTGAACTACCGTAAATGTCAATCACCATGACTAAACAAGCATCTTTATTCTTATTTCAAAACTGATGGTCCAGGAACATCTAATCAAAGATAATAATTTACTTGATATTATTCAAAAGTTAGCTATTTTGTGGAGTTTCACAAATAAAAACTTAAGTTTGGCATCACTAAAATTGTCTAATAAACTCTAGGTATGATCGAGCGTTTGTTTAAAATCAATTTGAGTTTTCTCTTCACGTCTTACTTGATAAGCGCTAGCTATGTAGGTAAAGTTTTAAGAATTAGATATGTAAAATTTGAAGTTATTTGGAATAGAACACTAGGCTAAATCATGGTTTATATTAGGAGGGATAGCCAGCACACTTACCTTGGTAATGATGGATTGTCGACCTTGCAGTTCAACCAAGAGCATAAATCTATTCTCTTGACCTGATGATGCTTTTTATGAAAGTGAAAGCTTGTCCTTAAAAATGTGTTTGTGTGGTTTTTAGTGTTCTACCTAAACAATTTCTACTCCATTATCACCCAGAGTAAGTGTGCTGGTTATCCCTCCTAATTTAAACCCTATTTAAATTTGATAATTCATTATTTGTTTTTTTGGTGACCTGGCGGTCTAGGGGTAAGGTGTCAGACTTCTATGCTGGCGGCCGGGGTTCAATCCTCGGTCCCGGCACAGATTTACACATTAGCGTAAGTGCGTATAACCCGAACGGGTAGTAAGACGTGGTGCTAATAATAATAATAATAATTATTATTATTATTATTTGTTTTTAAATCTAGTTTGATTATTGTGAATGGCTGAATTGTTAATATTGTAGTAAAGTAATTGGATAGGTAATCAAAAACAGCACAACTAAATAAAATTCAATTAGATTATGCCCATCACTATCCCCAAAACATCTGAGGAGTTAACCATGTTGAGTACTAAAGAATGGTTTAACTCTATAAGGAAAACCTCTTTTCGCTTTATGAGGTAATTGTATTATATTTGGAAGAAGGTACAGGAAAGGTGGATAGAAACATCCACCTTTCCAATACATATAAAGAATGGTATAGAAATTTTTAGCATATAGTATTGATTATTGCGATACCAGTCGATACTATGGGTATTGAGGAATCTAATATTGTATCGAGCCACTAATAGGTAGTTATTTTTACCAATAACCTACAAAAATAGCTAAACAATCTATGAAAATAACCAAATATCTGGTGATCTGTGTTATACCTTTAAAATCCACAAAAACAGATAAAAATCTGTTAAAAAAAGCCATTGTATTTATATTAAATAAAGATGCAAAATGTTACCTTTTGATGTAGGCCTACCCCAATCCTTAGTCTGTGATTTTTAAGACGGCCCCTAGATTTGGAATCTACAAATTCAGGAGAAAACCTTGTCCTACATTCAGATAAATACGGTATTTTTTGTGGATTTTTTTTAACTCGACAAAAGGCAATATTGAGGGACTATTTGCTATACACTGAGAAAGAATAAAACCTGGTATTTTCAAGAAACAGATTGAAAATTATGAGTGACTTTTTTTGTAAAAATATTCGAGTTGAAGCAGCTACTAAAATTCGATCAGAACTTTAATTTTCGAGTACTTGCGCACCCCTTTCAAAAAATAAAGAAACACCAATATCATAAGATACTGAAATGTATAAAAAGGAATGAAAATAATATAGCTTTCACAATTAAAAGAATAACAGATTTCACACTTACATTGCTGCCATTTGACAAAGGTAATGGCTAGCTTCTTTACCGAATTTCTTTTTGTCCCTTTTGGACTTTTTGGTTTCCTCTTTTAGGAATTTGTGTTGCACGTTTCACACTCCCCCCTGATGAGTTTCGACAGAATGAAACCTAGGTCAAAATTGGATGGAAAGTGAACGCTAGATTTTCTTCAAGAGGCAACCATTACCTCATTGTCCAGTAGCAGCAATGTAAATTGTGAACTGAGTTGTTTTCATTGTAAAAACAATATTGTGTTCGTTCCCTTTTATATGTTTTTATCCGCCTTATCAATAGCTTCTACCAAATATAATACAATTGCCTCATAAAGTGAAAATAGGTTTTCTTTAGAGAGAAGTAATTTAATTTTAAGATGTGATAATACTTCATTTATTAGAATAAAATGATATATTTCAAAACATTTCACAATAACACATTTTCCAAGTAATTATAGTGCATTAAGTTATATAAATTGCCACATTAGGCTATTTTAGCAAGCATAAAACAACAAAAACCAAGTAATGAAGATGGAAGGGGAGTGGATTCCAAGAAGATTAAAGGACATGAAGTATGTAGGGAAAAGATTGCAAGGGAGACGAAAGAAGAGTGTGCAAGTGTGCGAGTAGGGGAAGAATGGGATAATCTTTGGAAAGTCAATCTCTTTGGAGCTTTCCAGAAGCCTGAATTCTGGTTCAAACTTTGTAAAAAATGAAGTTATTTAGATATAATTATTTAACTGTCCCAAAAGAAGAGATTACTTTGTAATGTTGATCTTAACAAAAAAATTTAAGTTTCAAGATCATAGCTAAATTGTGTGCAGCTGGCTTTTCTTTTTATAACATATTGTTTTAGTGTTTATTACCATACCTTTTTAACTGATATTGCTTAGCAAATGAACAAATAATATTAATTTTACTATGAAGTTATTTGGTATAGAGCACTAGACTAAATCATGGTTTAAATTAGGAGGGATAGCCAGCACACTTACCTAGGTGATGCTGGAGTAGAAATTGTTTAGATATAACACTAAAAAACACATAAACACATTGTTAAGTACAAGCTTTCACTGTCACAGACAGCTTCATCAGGTCAGGAGAGTAGACTGATTTCTTGGTTGAACTGTAAGGTTGACTGTCCACAGCTGACTGTTTTTCAGTTATGACATCACTGTATAGATAGCAGCACTATGAATAATGTTATATTGAATGTAATCATTGTATAGATAGCAGCACTATGAATAATGTTATATTGAATCTAATAGTAAGTGTGCTGGTAGGAAGGAGAGGAATTATCTAAGGTTGAGGTTGGGGGCTTGTCTGGATTTGATGATATATTGATGGGCCAGTTCCCATATCCTTAGTTGTGAAGGGTTGCATATTGCTTTATTCAGGGATTTGACCACCTTGGTTGTGTAACAGTTATTAAAGTCACAATTATGGGTTTCGGCATGTGCTGCTACAGGCTTCTCTTTATTTTTCATTTTTGTGTCATGTCGATGACCATTCATTCTCTTTCTTAGTGTTTCTGTTGTGAGACCAATGTACTGTGCTTGACACTGGTTGCATTCCAGTTGGTAGATGAGGTTTTCAGAATCACAAGTATGGTGGCCTTTTATAGGATAATTTATTTTAGTTATGTTGCTGGAGAATGAATTTGTTGGTTTATGTATTGTGCAGGTTTTGCAGGGGGTGCGGTTGCAGGGAAAGGAACCTGATATTTGTTTGGGTTCGGGATGAATAGTGGGGTCCGGCAGTTTGGGTTTTACAAGTAAGTTGCGTAGATTGGCTGGTTGTTTATAGGTTACTTTTGGAGGTTCCTTGAAGACAAGTTGTGTAGTGGTGGAGGATTGCAGTATGGGGAAACCTGTTTTCACGAGATTGTTGAGTTTGTGGAGTCCAGGGTGGTATGTAGTGACCAGAGGGATGATATTGTTTGTTCCTGTTGATTTTGTGGGCCCGCTATTTTGAGCTCTGTCTATTTGACTTTGAAAAACTGATACTTGAATACACATAAGGAGGTAAGGGCACATTATTTCCAATTGTTCCTCAACAAATGCAAATAAATTAGAATTGAGCAAGCAAATACATACCTGACTACTTCACCAATGTTGGAAGAAATGAGGTATCGGATGAATTGCTTCATGTTGTTGTAAATGGCTCGACCTTCCTCAACGGCTGCCACAATGGAAGAGAAATTGTCATCAGCCAACACCATCTCGGATGCGGACTTGGCTACAGCAGTACCGGAGCCCATCGCAATACCAATTTCAGCCTTCTTCAAGGCAGGGGCATCATTTACACCATCACCAGTCTATGAAACAAAACGAGAGATTCATTTTTGAGTGATACAAATAGGGTTAAGAAGAGTTTTTATGTGATACAAAAAGGTTTAATAATGTTTAGTTTTCAAATTTGATTAAATAACTGCTATTTATTTAATAGAGTACAGCCGGCTTACATGGAAATTCTACTTTTAATAAAAAAAAATTTTTTTTGTCATTTATGAGCTAAATATGAGTTAGTGTTTTTAGTTCTATTAACTTTTATTTGGGCTTCAATTCTTTATAATTGTCATATTTGTTTGATTACATTATATCCTTTACTTAAAAAAACATTTAGTAATTTGATATAATAAATTCCCAATGAACAAGAAATTTTAAAAGTGTAAAATTAAAAATAGGATAATCCAAAAGTTCAAATTCAAACAATAAAACATCAGTGTTATTTGAAGGGCACACACAATTCTTTTAAATAATAGCTTTCGGAATTTATAAATAGTTTGGTCAAGTGTTCTACTTTCTTCTGCAAAATGAGACTGATGCGCCTTAAAATTTATGTAATCTGAGTGTTAAAATTTATAAGTAAATTTTTGGAAATAAATGATATGCTCATAAGTATTTATACATAATCATTTTTTTAAAATTTAATGTTGACAATTGATAGCCTCTTCTCCTTTAATAAAATATGGGATATGAGGAAAAAATGATGATCAATATGAAAAAACAAGCCCAAAAGAAATTTATTAATGAAAAAAAAAAGTATATTTGAGAATACAAAATTAAAATGGTGACATCACCTTCTGGCAACAATTATTTTGATAGCTTTCGCTTAAAAATTATTCAATTGTTCTCTCACCATAGCAGAAATCTCGTTCATGCCTTGTAGGAACTCAATAATCTTAGACTTGTGAGCAGGCTCCACTCGAGAGAACAGCCTGGATCTCGCAACTGCAGCCTTCTGTTCATGAGGTGGGAGATCGTCAAACTCACGGCCAGAGTAGGATTTACCAGTCGTGTCCTCCTCCTCTGTGAACACTCCAATACGGCGGCAGATAGCTTCAGCTGTCGCCTATAAAGTCAAGATATGTTTGAATTATAAAATGAGTTTTGAGTCTATAATTTTGTACACACTTGAAATTAATTCAAATTTTGGCACCTGGATTAGTACATCTGTTATTATAGTCCATGAAAACTTATTAATAATCAATAAAAATAAGTAACATAAGATATACCAGTATTATTTGAAATACACAATTATTGTTTTTAAAATATTATTAATTCTTGAATAGAACTATTTAATGCTGTGAGAATAGCCCAAATGGGCATTAAGACATTAGCACCAAAGAAAACGTTAGTCTATACATAAAGTGGCTTTAACATGGCATCACAAATTTAAAATTAAACTCGCAATTTAACAATAATTTTACAAACGATGTGAATAAAGATATTGTTAAATCTTTATAGTGAAGGTGGTAAATAAAATAGGGACAGGGACTTAAATAGGGGAATATCATCAAGACTGATGAATAAAATATTTTTTTATAATATCGTGCATGTGTGTAAATAATAGGCTATCCTAGATTTTCAGGACCGGTGAGGTTTGACATAGTTAAGCTGGGCTTTTATCTTTTTAATTCCCAATTATCTCCAAATGTGTGGTGTTTTTTTCCGTGTATTTAGTTTTCAACAATGTCTATTCCACTAATTTTTTTTTTTTTAAATCTTAGCAACGTTTTGGATATTTATGTAATACATATTTACACACACACATATACCTTGAACACAATTATACATGAATGCAGATATTAAATCTTAATCTAAGTTTAAATTGTTAAAACAGATTTCAAGAAAAGATTCTTGATGATTTTGAGAAATGTAAATTTATATAGTTTAAATTTAATATAATCTATTTATATATTAGATTATTTCCAGTAGAGATGGGTTGAATCCATTATTTCTCGAATCCAAATCCTAGCAAATTGTTAGAAATTTTAATGATCTAGAAATAGACCTACATCACACAATATAGGCCTAAGCTATAAATTAAGATTTATTTCAATCATGCTTTCAATTTTAATCAGCCCCAGCCACCCCTTGCAAAATAATGGTTAAAATCCAGCCAAATTAAACAATCTAGACTCATATTATTGTTTGTTTTCTCCAGTCAACAAACTAATAGCATAAAAAAAAAAAACCAAACCGATAAAAGGTGGACTGTATATAACAATGTAACAAGTGCTTACCTCTACTAAATAAGGTCCCGCGAAAAATGGAGGTTTACCTTGTGGGTTAGTAAAGGAAGGAATAGGGAACAAGGTCGTTAATTCCTCGGCAATTCTCGAAGATTGGCAGTGGTTTTAGAGCAAAGAAGCCCCTTTAGGGCCTGAAGCACAAACTATTCCACAGAAGCTATTTTACAATATTAAATATATACAGTTCAGAGACTGAACATTGTTTATAAATCAAATCAATCAAAGTTTGAGTGTCTTGAAGTTTTTTTAAAAGTGGTAATAAAATAGGTTAAGTTTAAAAAAAAACATGTGAAATAAACAAACAGATTAGGCCTAGTTACCTTTTGATCAACTTTACTCATCTTGAGGTATTATAGTTTATTTTGATAAGAAAGCTAAAGTAAAACATACAGATTTAAAAAAAAAGAAGACTAAAACAACATGCTTAACAATTAAACATACATTAGAAATAGTGAACTAAATAATCCTTAAGTACGTATGTATTATTATTATTAGATTATTCGATTCTTGCGATATATCGGTTTCTGAGAATACATTCTATTTAAAACCCGAACATATTTTCGACTCTTACAATTTGTTCATTCCTATTTTATTAGGCAGGACTGCGTTTGAATATTTTTACAATTACTTTAATAACATATTTGAAAAAAATAATAAACTCTTAGTTAAAATAAATTAAAAAACAAATTATGAATTAGCAAATCATTATTTGATTCTTAAAACTCAATAGCACTTACTAAGTGTTGTAGATAATTAAAACCAGTTGGGCATTAAGAATAAACAGTCATGTTTATTTAATCATCACTCTGGCCTGGTAAGTAAACATATGTCATGGCAGCTGACTTTGTATCATGTGTAATGTGTTTTTGTTCCTCTTTAAAAAAAAAGCTGTAATTTTTTTATTTATTTCAAGTATATTTGTAATTATAGTTTTGATTTTCAGTTTTTGAAGAGCTTTAATGTGTTCATTAAAATATTTACAAGATTGTTCATGAGGTGAAAGTTTCAGAAGTAAGCACGGCCTGAAACGATTGAGTCCAAGTTTTCCATAGGGTATTAGGCACATTAAGTTTTCTACACCTAACAATTATTATTATTATTTTTTAAAATATTTTTTCAAGTTTATCTCTTTTGTCCGACAAAATAATGATTACGGATTAAGTTGTGCTTTTCAAGTAGGCTTAACTTGGTAAGTTTTGAATTGAAAATAAAAAAAATGTATGCTTTGTTTATGAGGTGAAAGATTCAACCATCGAATCCAATAAAAACTGAATCCTTGAATCTCGAATAATTGTTAGGATTCGATGGATTTGAAGATATGAAGATTCAAGTGGCCCATCTCAATTTCCAGTGATTATTAATATAGTTAAAGCTCGGCGCTAACTAAAAAAAAAAAGGATGATAGTAACAGTTTTAAAAACATTTGTCCATGCACAATAACATAAAATTAATATTATGAAGAAATTGTGTACCTTGTTATCACCAGTGATGACAATAACTCTGATACCAGCAGCGCGGCACCTCACAATAGCATCAAACACTTCCTTGCGAGGGGGGTCCAACATTCCTACGATACCCACAAAAGTCAGGTTCACTTCATATGTGTAGAATTTGTTAGAGTCACCCAAGTCCATGTCTTCGGGCTTTGAGGGCGAGTCAGCAGTAGCCAAAGCTAAGCAGCGGAGTGTGTCTCTGCCAGTACCATACTGTCTTGTCAGTTCCAAGATGCGGTTCTTAAGTGTAGCAGTCAAAGGCACCTGTTCACACAAACATTAAAAAACTTAGAAATAGTCAATACTTAAAACAAATAGTGTACCAAGAATATTTAACATTTAAATTGGATAAAGCTCCATAAAGTACACAACCAGGACATTATGATTATATTGGGATTCAAAATATTAATTGTGTATCAGGGATTTGAGAGTTTTAGTTTTAAGGTCATAAGGTTTTATTTCTAAATATAAATACTAATAATTTCATTACATAAGATTTACCTAAAATTTCTTGAACTCTTGGATTCTTGTGTATTTCTAAACTTTTTTCCCCATAATTGTCTTGTTTTATGATTAGTTTTCATTCTAACTATGATTTCTCAGACAACTTAAAAAAAATTATTAAGCACACACAGTTTTAACCATTCCTGTGTTTATCCTTTATGTTAGTAATTCCTTTTACATGTTCATAATTAGGTGTGTGTCCTATCATTCTTTGACATTTTCCTTTGTCTCCCTTTTGTGTTTTTTGTTTCCTTTTTTTAGGAAGTTGCATTGTGCATTTCACACTCCCTTCTGATGAGTTGTAATAAATTAATAAATTGAAACATAATTCATATAATTTAATTTCGTTTATAAAAAAAAAAACATTACCAACAAATGGATGAAGTTACCTTTTGTGTTCCAACGCGAGCGTGTGTGCAGCGGTCAAGTACACCTTCAGGCGCACCCTTGACGAACAACTTGGGGCCAGTGCCAAGACGAGTGGGTTTCAGAGGAACACAGTAGGAAGACATGGACTTGCGGTCACGAGAGAATTCCAGGGTGAACTCTTTCTTCCACTTGGATTCCATGTCGACACGAGCAGCAATGGCAGATCCTCGCCTGTCCAAACCACCCTTGGGAATGTTGTAGGGGTTGATCTTCTCAGCCAGAACAATCAAGGCAGTCTCTGTCGCTTCACCAACCTTCTCAAAAGCCTGTGAGACATTTAGGTAGCTTTCATTAGTAAGTATTTGTTAGTATGTATTCCTAACACAAATTATTTTTAAACAGTGATAGGAGAATAGGGGGGAAAGGCCAACACACTTAAAAGAAAACTGTAGGTCTCAAAGTTCACAATGAAAACATAACACCAAAACACATTCGCGGTACATCAGTCCTCTTCTTCAGCAAAAAAAGAATAAAACTGACTGTACTGTGTAGACCTTGCCCTTCTATCCTCCTTTCAATGTCTAATTCTATACAGCTGTTTGGTGTCATCTTTCTTTTGTTTATATTTATAACAGTTAAAGATTAATAGTTTAAATTAGAGATGGGTCAAATCCTATATTTCTCAAATCCGAAGCTTAAAATTTTAATTGAATTTGAATCTGAGGTTTTCTTTCAAATCTCGAATATTTAAAAATGTACAATTTTAGTCAAAAGTGAAAATATTTAAAATTGAATCCAAAAACAAAGTTGTTCAATGCTTGGTGTTACTGACCAATGCTATTTTGTTTTTCATGTCTACTACATCATAAACAACCAAGAATACTTCTTGGTAAATTAATTATATTGATACAATTTTGTCCTTTTGTTTTTCGCCAAACTACTGAAGTTTATATTATTCCTTTTAGCAATTACTTAATTTTTTTTATCAAGTCAAAGTTTTCACAATTGTATTCGAGATACTTCAATGAAATTTTACGAATCTAGATTCTTTCGAACACCATAGAATTCTAGAAATAGAGCATTAGAGCCTTATATCTATATTTCAACAAATTTTTAAAAACACAGAAAGTGGGAACTATCACTTGTATGTAGGCCATGCCATTCTAATCTCTTTAAAATGTTTATATTATCTAATATATATATATATATATATATATATATATATATNATATATATATATATATATATATATATATATATATATATATATATAAGATTTTTGTATATTACATATTGTCAACATTTTAAATTAATAAATGTTGAGTTTTAAACTTTTAATGAGAACGGTTTATAAATTTATCAATTTTATAGGTTTTTACCTAATACCTAGTGTCACAACATTTGGTGAAACACCAAATGATGAGAGTGAAGTTTTTTTTTTAACTTAATCACCATCAAAAATTTCATCCAACTTTTGATCATATCAGTGATTTAAGAAAACTCAACAAAATAACTCCAGGTAAACCAAATGTTACATAGTGTGTTCAATAAAAACACAATAAGAAATATTCTTGGATCATTCAATAAAACAAACAACATAAGTTTAAGTGGATTTTATCTGTCCAGTTGTTCATCATCTGGCTCACCTGCTTGAACTCATTGAAGTCAATGGCAGAGTCATTGCACATGATGCCAATGGTGGCAACCTCATGCAAACCTTCAAAATCTGAGCCCTTAACCTTCTGGCCGCGGAGGAACACGTCACCAATGGGTTCATAAGTAGAGCCAGTGATCTCGAATTCATGGAATGAACTATCGCCGCCTTCAACCTTCTCAAAGATTAATGCTCTAAACAGAAGAACAGTATAACATATGTTTTAAATAACAGTCTCTGAATATATGCCATACATATAAATTCTTTATTTTAGCCCTGTGCAGGAATGTTATTTCGACTTCAGGAAATTTTCAGGTGGGAAATATCAATTTCTCACGGTACCGAGACGGGAATCAGTAAAAATTTAAAACAATTTGATGATACAATAAAAAGCTTAATGCAATTTGATATCTATTAGGGTTGGGAAAAGATACAAAAACTCTGGTAAGGTTGCATTTTAAAGATCTGAACAAAAAATTTAAATCCTGTAATATTGTAGAAGTTCTTTAAGGAAAATATAAATAAAAAACAACATAATTTGTATATTAATATATTTCTAAATTGTATGTAAGTTTTCCAAATAAAAACTTAATAATATTTTGTCTAATAAATGTTGATCAATGTTTTAATAAATGGCAAAATAAAAGGCCTAGGGTAAATGCAACTATTGTAATTGTGTCTTTTTAATCAAGCCTTTTTGGTATGAATACAAATAAATTCTAAATGTAGATTTTAAGATTAACTAAAAAAGTTCTTAAATAAAAAAAAATCATCACCTGAATTTTAATTACTACTTCCACAATAAAAAATATTTCCCAATTGTTATTTAATGGTGCTCAATAGTTGTGATGACTATGCAGGTAACTGTAAAATAAAAGTGGCTGAAATTTTTGGTAACCGTCTAAGGAAGATAACTTAACTTCAGTAAATTAATTGTATTGTTAATGAGCATTAAATAAAAACTATGAAACAAATATATGTTGTCTTGTGGAGTACAAATGGCCATTATGCATTTCAATAAAGCTTCAGTGGTAAACTAAGCAAAGCAGAGGGAAAGCTTGGCTATTTAAGTCCAGAAATCACATCAAAATGTGCGTTAATTTGGTTACCAAATTTACTATTATAAAAAACAAACAAAAAATGGTATGCAGCCTAATCCCTGAAATCTTTCATGTACCAGTTTGGGAAACATTGTTCTTTATCATCAATATAAATGAAACTGACCGGCTAACAGACATCTGGTTGGTGGTGAGTGTGCCAGTCTTATCGGAGCAGATAACAGAGGTGCAGCCCAAAGTCTCCACAGAGGGTAGGGACCGCACAATGGCGTTCTTCTTGGCCATTCTCCTGGTGCCCAGAGCTAGACAAGTAGTGATGACAGCGGGAAGACCTTCAGGGATAGCAGCCACAGCCAATGCAACAGCGATCTTGAAGTAGTACACGGCACCCTGACGTGCACACACACACACACACACAACAAATAATAAGGTTGAATCTACAGTTTACTGTCTTCATCATGTAACTACAACAAAAATTCCAGAAGCTTTGTGTCACTTCTCAAGTACAGATTAATAATTAATCAGTGAGCGAATCTATCTCATACTAACAGTGAAGGGGTGCTACAAGTGCACTATGATTAACGTTCAACACTACAATGCGAGATAATAGTCAATTATGGTATATTACTGTAAGATAAGTAGGGGTGGTCAGGCACCCCAAGAACTTGGTAAGTGTATAATAACAT
The DNA here is from genome assembly GCA_901482245.1 of Timema douglasi. Classification (NCBI taxonomy): domain Eukaryota; kingdom Metazoa; phylum Arthropoda; class Insecta; order Phasmatodea; family Timematidae; genus Timema; species Timema douglasi. The sequence continues at coordinate 228,424 of CABEEJ010000248.1, read as the reverse complement.
GTTAGCACTAACCTTTAATCCAAACTATGAAAAAAAAATTAGTGTTTAGCTGATATTTATAGTTTGATTATTTCAAGTCAACATATATTAAACAAAGGTAAGCATAATTTTTTATTCATTCATAAATTATTATGTTTGCTTTTAACAAAACTACAAAAGTAGGTTTAGGGTAAATGCAGTTTCTTACAGGTTACAAGTCTACAACAAAGCAAAATCAAGATTCCTACAATTTAATTTACTCTGTCAATGAACAACAACAAATTCAACATTTGCACATTTAGATTTTTAGGCCCTATGCTTGCGAAAACTCAATTTAAAATAGTTTTCTTTACATCTCTTTAATTAATTGTCATTAGCCAGATTTATTAAGCTATAAAAATATAAGTACGGATCAAATGAACATTAAATAGGAAACAAACATTTTGCATTTAGTGTCCGTTTTAATTTATTTGAAGTTTTATAGGCCTGTGAAAAAGTTGTTTCTATATTTAAAAAAAATTAAATTAGACTGTTAAACTTAAAATTTGAAATTTCATAAGCCTGTGATAAAGCTGTTTGCAAAATGAAATGCCCGCTCGAATTTAACCATGCCCGAGTTTAATTTTTTAATGCTTGCCCGATACAAATGTTTGCTAGTGACCAGCCCTAAATTTAAGTACAAACATTATTGTTTCTCATGCTTTAAATCATTTTCTTCAAGGCAATGATGGATATTAGGGGTGTGTGAAGATTTGAAACAAATATTAGCTTCAATTTCAGCTTCAACTATTCCGAATCTTCACCAATCAAAATATTGGGCGCTAAAATATTCAATTTATGGTCAATTAATCCCAGTTTGAACTGTTGTATGCATTACACATTAATATTTATATTGGGGAGGGGGAAGTAACCTGAAAAATATGACTTGAGAGTTGTGATAATTTAATTCATTCTATTAAATTTAAATATTATACACAATTGTGTAATAAAACAATTTCAAGTAACTTTAGTGCATAAATTTATGTATAAATAGCCTCAAAATGATATTTTTATAACCCCAATATATTTTTTCAATCATAAAACTACTAAAAACATTCAAATTTTTAAATATTTCATAAATTTTATTCGAGTTTGCTTCTAATTGAAAAAGTGGACTTCACAAAACTCTAATGGATAACGAATTAAAATATTACAAAACCTTTTAATCAACAGAAGTGAACACTGTCCAATAAAGGATAAATATCAAAAGTAATGCTTTAGGGTTGTAAGAATCATTTTTACAATTAGAGGTATACCTGAATCAAATATATGAAATATTCTTAGAGGCAAATCAAAGTTTAAATAATTTTTGTAGTTTGCTTTATGATTTGGGGTGGGGGGGTGGGGGGGGGGAACTTTTATATAAATACAGACAAGCAAAATTTGCATTTGTGATAAAACAAATTTTTACATTAATTCTGTTTTCACAAGAATAACACAAAATTAAGCTTTTTTTTTCTCTAAATAAACACATTTGTAATTTGGCAAATACTACATCATGCAATATCATTTTCAATGCGGTAGCAAGGCTGCCGTACATACAAATAGTATCAGTTTTTACTTATTTTATAGGTATAAAATGGACCACCAAAAATTGAGTGTTTTCAGGATATCTTAAGTTTTTTTTTATCCGAGGTTAACATTCAAAATCACGATTTCTGCTTTTACACATTATGATTCCTAAATTTCGATAGATCAATTCTTTGTTTACAGCTTTTAAAAGATTTCACGCTAGGTCCAAGCAATATATATACCTTGTTACAAGTGGTCATGTTTGGCAAAATTATCTTCTTAGTTTGGTCTAAGCCTAAGTTGATAATTGATTATTTCGATATTGCTATTTGTAAGACTCAAAGGTTGATATATCGAGTTTAATATTACTAAGCGTGAAATGTTTTGTGCGTATTTATATTTGATTTTTCTCTAACTATGTTAATAAATAGTTAAATACACAATATGAAAGAAAAATTTGGATAATTTTATCTCTTTTATTTAACAAATTCTAATTCAACTCGTATTTACATAAATAATAACATTGGTTTCAGCTTATAATAATCACTTTTTGAAAAAAATAGCACCACTTTCCCCCTAAAAATAGCCTCACCTATTGCATGTTTCTATATATAACCTAATACATAAAATCAATGGTTTGTGATATTTCATAAAAAACTGATTGTCAAGTTACTATCAAAGCATACAATATAATCACTTCAGATATTTTCATATGAATATTAGTTTTTAATATACATTAGCCGCAAAGAATCGTAATAATTGAACATTAATGTGTATTTAAAGTGTCAATATTTTTATTAACAAAGCTTTGTAATTGTCAAAGCAGTATTTTTTCCCCCCAAAAAGAGATTGAAGATTATATATTTTCTGAAACAAAGTTGTGGTTTTCGAATCTCTGAGCACACCCCTAAAACGTTTGAAATGTATCAAAGCAGGATTTTTTCCCCCCAAAGAGAGATTGAATATTATATATTTTCTGAAACAAAGTTGTGGTTTTCGAATCTCTGAGCATACCCCTAAAATGTTTTAAATGTATCAAACTACTTTTTTTCCTCTACATATAAGCTCACAGAAATTTAACTTACCAAAAAATTAGGTAACATCACTTCTCTACATCAATTCCCTCCCTTTGTAGATTGTTTGAATGACTCTTGAAAAATAAATCTATCTGCCACAGCTGATAACATACCTTGATCCAGGAGCCCCCATGGGCTGGGTCATTGAAGTGGCCAATGTTGATGGCCCACACAGCCACACAGATGACAGAGATGACCTTGGACAGCTGCTCACCAAATTCGTCGAGCTTCTGCTGCAAAGGTGTCTTAATCTCCTCAGTCTCAGACATCTCAGTACGGATCTTACCTGAAATAACATTTCATCTGGTAAGTGTAACATAACAAAGAAAAGACTATGATTGAGTAGTTACCAGGTGTTTATAGGAAGAGCTGATCACACACAAACTGATAAATGCATCACAAAATATATGACATTATGATATACTTATTTAAAAATAGAATAATCCATTAAATGATTGAAACAACAATCTTCCTAATGATTCTAGTCCGTCTTAAAAGGGTCTGCACCTCAAGCTCTGTCATACAAGACGAGATCAAATGAGCTTTGCAGAAAGCTTCCGAGTAACAAGCCAAGTCGTGCTTGATTTTAGTGTGTATATATATATATATATGATATTATTAAATTCCTATTTTAGTATTTTATAAGTTATTTATTCTGATTAAAAAAACAATTTTTTTTAAAGGAAAATAATATTCAAATATATAAATAAAATGTTTTTTTTAAATTTTTTTTTGTGTGATAATTAGTAACATAAAAATATATTATAGTTCAATTTCTGATATTCGGAAGGTAGATTTGGAGCCTGCAGCCCATTGGTTGGTTTAGTGTGATTCCTTATTCATCTGAATAGTTTTAAAATACTATTCAAGATATGTCCCTAATATAAAATCAGAAAGTTGAATAATTTTAAGATGTGCAAAATCCACTTTTGCACTAATGTGGTTTGATACAGTGTGGCATTTAACTATTTACAAACCTCTAGAGCAGTGGCTCTCAAACTTTTCAGAGCCATCGCTCCCTTGGGTGTGTGAATTTATCCTCAGTGCCCCTAACTATCCCAAATGCCAGTTTGTGCTAACCGATAAGGAAAATAATAACACAATAGCATTCAATGATATTTTCTTCTTTAAAATTCAACGAAAGCTTTTAATTGAAATTGATTTAATAAAATTGATGAATTTTAGCCACCAATACCAGCTTTTAAAAGTTTAATAGTCATTTAGAAAGTTTCTTAAGACACCACATGACACATTTACTAACTATTTCATGTGATATTCAATAAATTCTTAATGTGATGGATGTTGAAGTGATACCAGTTTATTGATGCTTGGTTTGAAGTTACTTAGCAGGAGACTAAGATCACCCCCTGCCAACCCTTGGTCTCTTACTCGCCCCTCTAAGTAATCTCACCACACCTCAAAAGGTGATACAACCCACTTTGGGAACCATTGATCCAGTCTCTATCCAACTACTTACCAATAGCAGTGTTCAGTCCTGTGCCAATCACAACTCCACGAGCCTTGCCTGCAGCAACATTGGTACCAGAGAAAAGAATATTCTTCTTGTCCTGTAAATATAAAATCATATTTTATTTCTATATATGCAAATATATAAATTTTTACATCCATTACTGTTTCCAAACTGTGGCCTGGGTCAGTTTTTTTATTCAAGTCATATATTTTTCCACTACCGGCTGGCTAAGCCTGTTGTAGCTTCATATGTTTTATAATATATCTTAAGACTAGGACAGGCAAAACATCCAGTCCCTGACCATTATTTTATCATTGTGAAAGGGTAAACCCACATTTCTCCAGTGATACATTTTTTGGCCATGCCGGGGATTGAACCCAGGGCCTTTTGCTCAGTAGGCAGACACACTACCGACTGAGCTAAGGTGTCAGCTACAAATATATATAAGGTAGTATTTATTCAGATGTTTTAATAGGTTATATATAAAAATTAGACTTGGGTCGAACCCACTATTCTAAGAAACCAAATCTTATATTTAAATCTGAATGTTGATAAAAAATAATGAACAAACGAGGAAATAAATATAAATTTATTGGAATGATATAAAATAGAAATAATAACAAATTGTTAACATTTTCCCCTATAATCCATTAATTATATAATAATGTCCATACATTCAGTAAAGTGTTAAATCAATGGTTTGGGATCTGGATGTTAAGTTTTCCCTATAATTATATGAAGTCTGAACTACAATACGGTGGATTAAAGCTATAAAACAAATTTCTATTCTTGTTTTAAAAAATTATAGTATTTTAAATATTATATGACTAATCTGATAGTTTCTTGACTCCTTGAAAATTTCATATCCTTAAAGATTTGAGAGTTCAAGGAAAACCATTAAAAATTATAGTGGAAAACTGAAAAAAAAACTGCATTTTTATAGCTAATTAAGGTATAGGAAAGAAGATACAGGAAAGAGGGATCAGAACATATAAAAGGAACAAACTTAAATGGATTTTAAAATGGACAAGAGTAGGTTATATGAAAACAATAGCATATAGTTATAACTTTAATTCAGAAGCCCTAGAGTTTCCTGAACTACCAAGTGAATACAGACCTGGTTGACAGCTCTGGGGTCAGGTACAGGGTCTGTGTGTTTGATGACGGAGACAGATTCTCCAGTCAAGATGGACTGATCAATTCTGATTGTCGTCGAGTAGATCTTGACTAACCTGATGTCTGCAGGGATCTTGTCTCCCACTGCAATGACACAACAGAGATGAACATTCATTAATGTGGTGCTGGAGTGAAGCACCATTGTCTGGCACAATTTGTTGGGAAGCCGACACTTTTGTTTGATGTAACATTCATTATTATTTATCAATTTTCTCTGTGATCAAGATAAAATAATAGTAAGAGATTGGTAGAATACACATTTTACTAGGCCTGTGTGGGATCCTGAGACTCAGGAAAATGGACTTACTCAAAGGACATCTTATCCATATTGTATGTGCATTTAATGTCAATTTGATATATTATTGTCTTACTAGAGTTGAATTAACTTTTTCCCTCCATTTAATTTATTTATGAAACTGTAAAATGTAATTTCTGTATGACTAAGCTGCCATAGGCTTCTAATTTTATCAGTGAACTATTTTTTTATTTTATTTTTACTGCATTATTGTTTTAAGTTTAAATAAACGTGAAAGCTAAAAATTTGATTGATATTAATTATTCGAAAAACAAAGGCCTAGATCCAAAAAATAGTTTTTAAATATTTGAAGTTTCCGCGAAAAATTGTTATTTCCCGTGATTATGTCATTCCCGCACAAGCCTACGTTTTACAAATCTGAATATTGGATTATAAACTAATATAAAACAGAGATAAAAATTAATTAAACAATTGGTTACTAAGTTTGTCCTATAATCAACCATCAATGTGTATTATTAGAGCTCTAAAACAAATTCCAAACATTAAAACAAAGGTTTTTTTTTTCCGGATCCCATCTTTAATAATTTAATAATAATGGAAACATAAAAATAAAGTGTGTTTGATTTTATTGACAATGTAATTTAGAATTATGTTTCTGTAACTTTGATGAGATAATTTTATCAGTAATGGAATAAATATTAAAATTAGTTCTGACCCACTCAAAAACAAACAAAAGCAACATAAACCACTAACTAGGCCGTCGAATAGTAAAACAAGAAAAACAATGGTACCTGAAACTTCAACAACATCACCAGGGACAATCTCCTTGGCTCGGATCTTCTGGACTCCGGCCTTGTCCGATCGGACAACCTTACCCATCTCAGGTTCATATTCTTTAAGAGCCTCAATGGCAGACTCCGCATTCCTCTCCTGTTAAAAGACCAAAAATACATTTTAATTATTAATGTGAGAATATGGCTATACAATAACTAATATTTGTTAAGTGCTTATTTTGGAAAATAATATTACCATCAACATTTCCCACTAATTAGTTTGATTAGCGAAGACATATATTTTTATATATTTACACAGTAATATTAAAAAAGTAAAATAGAAGAATGATGTTCATTTATGGTTCAACTATTTTGTACAGCTTTGTAATTTTTTAGCGCATTTACTAGGGTCTACCTGTTCAGGTTATGCACATATGTACTAATTACTCTAATGTGTTTGGGATTAGGAACATTGAATTTAGAGGAAGTGTACCCACATTTTGTATGGAAGGAGAGGGGAAAACCATTTAGGAAACACCACCCTCAGTATACCCAACCAGGATTCAAACCCCAATCTTACTGTCATTGGCAGTCCAGTCTATTTCAAGAGTGACACCTTAGATTGTTCGACCACCAATGCGGGTATTTGTAAATACATCATAGCCTTATTATCTTCTATTCTTTTCAATGAGAATAAAGTCTTTGTCAATTTTAATTGGCTCTCATTAATCAAATATTTTTATTTTTTATTTATCACTTCTCAATTATTTTAATTTTATAACTTACTCAATTAATTTTTTTCTATAATGTGTAACCATCGATATCAAGAGCTTGGATGACTGCCCATTAACTTTGATCACAAAAATTAGTTCAAGTACATTGCCATTATAAAGAGATCCAGTTAACGCATGTCTACCTTAAATGAGTATATGAGAAGTGATTTGAATACCAAGATAGGACAATAGTATTGTTAAATTAGTATCAGGGAGCTCATTTAAAATGTAAATTATGAAAACCCAACTGTCATTATGGTACATCTAAGTCAACATGCAAAGACCAGAGAGACAGTGAAAAGAAGACAAAATATGTTTGCGAAGCAATACAATATTTACAAATATTTTTCAAAGAAAGGCCATTCCAATAAACAACTTGAGTAACTCAAATACAACTATAGCTCTTATTAAATGAAGCGAACCTAGTGAATAAATTATCAGATATAATTGACAAAGGTGGATTTGTTTTGGAAATAGTTTTGAAAGCAAGGAACCAACTGTCTATATTTCTTAGTGCACAACTTGTATGAAGGTAAGTAAGTCTGCCATGGCAAAACTATTTTGAAAATGTGTCCTTGAAATGGATTCAAATGATGAACAGTGTTCAGAACAAATTAATTTTTAAATATGTCATCAGCTTATGTTTAAACATTATGAGAATCAAACCAAATATTATTTCATGATTTGTGTAAGATTGGAGAAACTTTATTTTTTATCGAAATGAATAAACTTAAGATAGAAACGACAGTTCAACTAATCATATAAAGGATATGGAGCTTGTATTAATTTAATCTTCAAAATGTCATAATTAAAAGTTTAAATGTAAATAATATTTCCTTTTCTTAAGGATAACACAGAAGCAATACCTTTTTGTAAAAACTAAAAAATACAGAAAAACTTTAGGTGTACATTAAGAGTAAAATTAATACTGTGGTAATTTTGTAAAAATACAAATATTAGGCCTATAACCTATGATTTAGGTTTAAGCAAACCCTTTAAAATTGCTATAAAATTGTCTTAAATAGAATAATTTCAGTACTGGCATTAATATTGTTATGAAAAAGTTTTTTAAATTTTCTTTGTTTAGAGTTTTTCATTTAAAAATATGGTAGAAATAACGTTACATTAGAATGATAATTTAATATATTCTTGGTCATTTCCAAATATAGTCTCAAGGAGAGGAGACCAGTTTGAATGCCCCATCCTAAGACACAAGAAACTTGCCTGCCATACACCGACGATAGCATTAGCGATGAGGATAAGCAGGATAACGAAAGGTTCAACAAAGGCGGTGAGCTGGCCATCATGCTCTTCAAACAACGCGAGAACCTGCAACACAAACAACAAACTTCCATTAACAAATATCATTAATTACATACTATAGAGTGGAATAAACATTGGCATTTCACTATATGAACATTGTTAATGTGTTCATTTAATTATTGTTTGAACAGACAAATAAAACAAAAGGGGTCATAAATCATTGAGACCACAGTTAAAGACTCTGAAAATCACTACGAGATTAGAATGCTTTCATAACGAGTGAAGACTGTATTTTGACTCCACTATGAATTGCTTGTAACCCATATTCCTAATCTAGCCTGCTGATGATGGGAAGATCAGGGTTTGAATCCTAGTAGCCTCTAATGAGAATGGTTTTTAATAAATGGTTTCCCAATCTCCCTCCATGCAAATGTGAGTATATTTACTTTAATATGCTTTCTTCCTCAACCCTAACCCAATAGAGTAATAATCATATCTGCGTACAAACTAAACAGGTAGTGTGACGGAAAAAAAGTATTCAATTCACCCCACCTTCATATACACACATAATTATATATGAATCCACAGAGGGATTATTAGGTGCATTTACTCTAAGCTACCACTAAAAAAATATTTGGAATTAGTTACTAAGATGGGATGGAAGGGAGCATAAATTAAGGCCTGGATTTTTTGTAGTTTTTATAATAACAGTTTTTGGCCAAAATAAATTCAATATTACTTCAATAGATAATTTTAGTTCAATTTGTTATATTATTATTAGCACCGCGTCTTACTACGCGTTCGGGTTACATAATAATCTCAACAGTTCTTGAATATTTGCCATGAGCATTATTAAATTAAGAATTAAGACTTTTTATTTAAAAAGTTTCTCACCACATAACACAATGTTTATGGCAAATTTTCATAAACTGTCGAGATTACTACATACGTAATATAAAATTAGGGTCAAATGTTTCCAATGGGGCAAATTTGATTTATTTAGGCCAAAAAATGTTTTGCCATAATAAAAAAATAAATAAAAAACACCGCCCTTATCTCGGATAACAATGTTAAACGTACTAAGAAACTTTTCTGACCATAGTTATTAAACAGGCCGGCGTGTCAGTGTAAAAGTAACAGACGTTCCGAGCGAGTATTCACCGATAGAAAGGCATTAAATGGTGACGTTGGATAAAATTAGCGCTGTATGACGTCACACGCGACTGATAAAACGGTAATTCCTATTACTTCAAGCCTTGAGTAATAAAACTGACAACGCACCAACATTCTCGTGGCACGCGCGTCTTCAGAGGGATGTGACGTAGGCCCACTGAATTTTTTTTATCGCGTTTATGGTTGGTTAGATTGACAGGATGTGTACCCCCCGTTTTCGTGGAGGGAGAGTGGAAAACATTTTTTTTTAAACCACCTTTAGCACACCCGACCAAGATTCGACCCACAATCTCCCATGGATTTTTACCACTAAAGTCAAAGCTTTCTGTTTCTCGACTAAAAACATAAATTTGCTACGGTGGATTACTTTTCCAAGACATTTCATGGGCCGCAAAAAAAGGCATCGCGGGTCGTCTGCTGGAAGCTCCTTAAATATACACTAACCGGATTAGTCAAACTCTGGGACATAAGATCACGTTTAATTAATGACAGGGAAACTAGGTGTTGTGTCTGATCTGGAAATGGTCTGTATGTTTAGAGCGTGTACGTTAGCTACATCAACCAAACAAAACACGTACGATCGTGACGTCAATCCGCCGGTATCTCAAGTCAAACAAACCAGCCTAGCGCCATTGGTGTACGTACACAAAAAGTCACAGAACTTTGGAACTAGCGACTGGACGAAGAAATGCGGCATATAAAAATAGTTTACGGTGGTTTGGAATGAATAAAGAGTTTTTAGGTCTATATTTTAATAGTTTTTTTTATAACGTATAAACTTTTTTGCCGAAATTAATAAAATATTTCTCAAGTTAATATAGTTTACAGTTATCGACCGTTCTTGAATATTTGTCATGTACCATCGGCTAAAGTAACTTTTTTTTCTTAAAAAGTTTCCGTACAAATGCCATAACAAATATTCAAGAACCATCGAGATTATTAAATAGGGGCTATCCGTAAATTTCTTAGGGCTTTTTTTAAACATTATTTTGACTTTAACCTCCCCCCTTACCAACTCCAACTTAAGGGACTGTAAGATTCCCCTCTACCCTACCTACATATTTGTTTACAATTTGGTTATTTTTAGAACTAAGTTTTTTTTTCCTTTATGTAAATGTATGTGAGGTTTAGGGCCAGTTTCTTAGCCGAGTTTAGTAGGCCTCAAGTGCGGCGTTACACTAAGTACAAGACGACACCTACCTAAACCAGAATGGAATAGGCCAGTTTCCTATGCGAGAACGGCCCATTCCATTCGAGTTTAGGTAGGTGTAGTCATGTACTTAGTGTAGCGCCGCACTTGAGGCGTACTAAATTTGACTATGAAACTGGCCCTAAAGGCTGGATAATTGGTTGTGCTGATCACATGACCACTCTATATCCGCCAACAGAATGCGGCCGCTCGGTTGGTATAGCTAGCTTGCGGGTTTAAAGGGAAAGTATTTACAGCTATATGTAATTTTTAAAAACACCTCCAACCGTACCGGTACCCTCGTGGTCTATGCCGTCAAGATCACAATACCAACATACTAGATTGCTAATGTCCAAGTGAGTGAGGTTCGATTCTCTGCCAGGTGTAATGTTGAGTGGTTTTATACATGTTATATACTACTGAGGTTTTCTCAACCTCTCCTTCGAGCAAATGTGGGTACATTGCTTTTGAAATACCGTCCTAGACCGAACCTTAGATTGCATCATTAATAGACAGGCCAAGTAAAGTAAAATCTCTTCGAGTATCGAATATCAAGGCTTTTCTTAAATATTTTTCACTTTTTTTTAAGAAAAAAGATTGTGTNCAAAGCATCGTGGCCCAAGAAAACATATTGGGGCAAGCCCTTCGGCACCCCCCCCCCCCCCCCTCCCGGGTAAATCGAGATGGGGCAGAGATAGAGAGCAGACGTTGATAAAACTGATATTACCTAAGCTCTGACTAGGAAATCAGTGAACGTAGCAACGTATCAATTATAATCAATTACGGGGAAGAAGGACACAGCCGGGAGCTCGGGGTTCGAATCCCATTTGAGTGTATTGAGAGAGGATTTTCCTAAACTGTTTTTCAATCTCCCTCCACGCAAATGCAGATACACTTACTCAAAATGCAACTTTCCCAGCCTAAACAGAGAGAAACGCGTCAAACCAGACGAGTGGAAAATGCGCGCCAAGGGAGAGTATATTTATGATCGCTGTATCCGGCGCTATCAAACCGCAAACTACAGCATCCGGATGTATGCTACGCAGAGTGGAAAGCAAAGGAAAGGGACGTTGATACTTAAAATGTAACTTATCTGTCTTAAAAAATATATTTAGTAAAGCGCTAAGAATGGGTGATCAATCATCATATGGCCCGACAATGGTATGCAGGTAAGAAACATATAGTCGGATAGACATAGGAAACCTTTTGAGTAGTGTAAAAAAAAGTAGTTAATCATGAGATGTAATTATATTAATATTACTGATGTCAACTCAAAATTGACACCGAGCACACCTGTTAGCGAACGAGTACTTAAAGTAGATTGGAACTTTATAATTACTACTTGAAAGGCTCTTCATACAGCGACATATTATATTACAAATATCACACAGCTAGCAGCGATGAGCACGGGGTAAAGGATGTTAATCTCTTCTTGTCTTATTTGCCGGTGAGAAGATTTGAATTTCCCCCGGGTTTGCTAAGCCCTTCCCCCTCTACCCCCTCAAAACCCAATAGTTTCTCTCTTTCCCACCACGAAAACGAGACTACATTTTCTCCAATAAAAGTCTACTTTTATTATTAGTACCCCATTAGCGTAACTAAATGCAAATAGCCCGGTAGGGGTATCAATTCACTGTGTAAAAACGCATATAAATTATTAGCACCTAATAGAGCTTATTGATTTAAGTATGATAGCATTTTGATATGAAGAACCTTTTAAAAAAACACAATTTTTGCTGTAAGCATTAATAACATTTACTAAACTACAAATGTTAGCCGCAGGTTACACGACTTTACGTATGAATATATTAAATTAGTTTAAGTATTTTTTTAAACTGTGGACATAGTCCAGCGGGTTTCAGAACGATAACCGTACACAGCCTCTAATTCAAGAGCATGCGCGTTAGCGATCTTCTGTCAGCTGATGAGCTAAACACTAAATACACAGTAGTACGCTACCTATTTGCATTACGTACTTCGATGGCTTGCGAGAGCTAAGAACGTAGCTACAATCCAATTTTCATTGGAAGGGCCTTGACAACTAGGAAATTTACAAGATCTACTTTTACGTATTATACGTTTTTATACGTAAAGTCGTGTGATCTGCAGCTGTCACTTTAGATATATAGTATCAATGCCTCTAATATAAGATAATACTAAAAATATAGTGAAATGTTAACAATGGTGACCGCTAAAATAAATTGTTCATATTTTATATAAGCGTTTGTCTGGTCTAGTGGTCAAAGTTTCTGGCCACAAGTCCAGAGGTCCCGGGTTCGATCCACGCCACTTTCAGATATTCTGTGAAGCAGTGGGTCTGTAACGGGGTAAACTCAACCTCGTAAGGACAAACGAGGAGTTATTTTAATAAATAAGTAGCAGCTACGGTCTATAAAACTGAGATTAACGGCAGGAGGGTCAGTTGTGCTGACCACATGACACCCTCTCTTCACAAAAGTGTCGGCACTATTTTCTCAAACCAATCGGCGGTCGCTCGGTAGGTATGTCTCAACTGCAGTCTGACGCAATGGAGTTTTTTTCCCCCTACCTACCATAATCCTATTAAAAATAAATGTTCAAGGCTTTACTGTTAGAGACATTTTATTTTAACTCAAGTATAACTGGATATTAAAAAAAAAGTACTTCAAGTGGTCAAACAGTTAATTTATAACTTAACGACCGTCCCGTTAAATGAAATGGTTAATCAAATGAAGAGTTGACTATTAAAATACTAGTTTAACCGATGAGATAAAGATTTTTTTTGTATTGATCAATTTTCGTCTAATAGTAGGCCTATATTTTTTAATTTTTGTTGTGGTATAGTAGGAATTTAATTGATATACGGTTAAAATTATACAATCATTATAATGATTTAAAAAAATAAAGGACTAATGCCTAATAATACATTTATTATAATATAGATATTTAAGCATATACGTATTTATATTAATATGAATAGTTTATAAACATATATATGTACTATATATTTATATAAGTTTAATATATTTTAAATTAAAAACTCGTTAATTTATAACTTAACGACCGTCCCGTTAAGTGAAATGGTTAATCAAAGGCAGAGTTGACTATGAACGTACATGGTATGACCGACTCAGCAGGCATGGGCTCAATTCCCTATCAGTTTCCAATGGGAATTGTCACAGTGTAGTTTTTCATCCTTTCACAAGATAAATAATTATATCTAAATATGTAGCCACACACACAAAAAAAGTACTAATCCGTGAAATTACTAATTTTACCCTAAATGGGTCTTATTTTTACTTTCATTAGTCAAGGTACAATAATTATCAAAATACTGTATCATAACAAAAAGTTTTCATTTTTTCCTTGCAAACATTAGCATTATCGCGAATGGTGGAAAATAAGAGCATGGCAAAAAGAAACTTTTAGAAAATACAAACATATTTATTGCGGACGACCTTGAAAACATTTTAGGAAATCACCAAAGAAAATTTTATAGGTATTGATAATATCTATCATAAGTGACAGATGAAGATCACATGACTTGACGTTTGAATACTTGAATATAGATTTAATAACTTTTCTATGAAAATTGAATTACTTTAAATATTGAAATTTCCACGGCAAATTAAGTTGATACTACGCTTTTTTTTAGATTGTAAAATATTTCAAAGAAACCGTAAATCGTTAAGTGGTCGTATATCGAGAAAAGCTGGCGGCTATTCCTATTTATTTTTTGTCATATACATTACAGTAATGACAACAAGAGGTTCGTATCATGACTCTTCCGGTCGCTAAATAACTAGCACACTGGCAGTTTGGCATTACAAACGTGCTAATAAAACAACTAATTCGTTCAACCTCATTCAGTCTTAAGACGTTATCTGCGAGAGAGCAGAACGCGCTTATTACAAGGTCGCAACCTAGAGATTGCGCAGAGATTTACTGCGCACAGCTATCAAGATCGTAGTTTCGAGAAAGAGGTAAGTAACTTTATGTAGGGAAGGAATAGTAATGATAATAATAATAATACTTAGCACCACGTCTTACTACCCGTTCGGGTTATATGCGTTAAGTACTAATTACGATAATGGAATAGGAATTGGGAAGGGTGAGTTAGAGGAAGTGAACCCGCATTTGCGTGGAGGGAGAGTGGAAAATCATTTAGGAAAAACCACCCCCAGTTCACCCGACCGAGATTCAAACCTCGATCTCCCCATCCTCAGCAGTCGTGCTCAACACGAGTAGCGTGTTAGCCAACTACGCCACCAAGGCGGGTAGGGAAGGAATAAACCGCGAGATGAAGAGAAAAAAAACATATTTATTTGTTATATTTGATTGGACTCGAAGAAAACAGGTTGATAGGTATTTTTTTAGCACCACGGATTACTTATCATTCGGGCCATCCACATTGACATATTCACACAAATTAGGGAGGGATAAGGATAGGAGAGCAAACTGCAGCTTCATGTGCGTGGAGGGAGTGTGGGAAGCTATTTTTTTTAAACTCGGTACATCCAGCCGGTATTTAAACTAGATAGTAATCGTGAAAATAAAGCTCTAACAGGCAAACAAAAATGTTTTAACTTTTAAACCACATGCTTATCAATAAAACAGGGTTGAAATCGTTGAGCGGATTAATGAAACATTTTTAGTTATTTTGGGATAAATAAAAACATTTCTTCCAGACACAAAACATCCTAACTTTTTTTTAAAAGGTGAATCTTGTATGTTCTTTGTTTCTGTATGTTTAATATCTTACAGTAGACCCTAGTGTTAATTTAATACTGTACTGTATTTTATTTAGTTTATATATTATTATTATTATTATTAGCACCGCGTCTTACTACCCGTTCGGGATATACGCACTTACGCTAATGTGTAATGGTACGGTGATTGTGAGATGAAATGGAGGACCTACAGTTTAACGTGGAATCCGAACCACGGTGGAGGCCTGGCATTCCTCACATTCACAAGATGTCTTGTCAGAGGTGAAGGAAAGGTTTGGTAATCAGATAAATTTTTGCCGCGACCGAGGATTGAACCCCGGCCACCTTACCCCTAGGCTGCCAGGTCACCGACTAGTTTATATAGTTTGTTATAACAATATAGCAGTTAAACTAGCCAGGAAAGGCGGGACTACTCACGCAAAACGAAGAAATTGATAAAATCTGTACTGATACATGTATGAATTGGTGTTTGCAATTTTTATCCATAAATAAGAATCTAGCAATGTCCGTGTTCGTGAATCGGTAAGGGTTTAGTCGCATGAGCCCATGTTATTTTTCCGGGGAAATCTAAGCGGCCCATTATAAAAACGAATCCACTATTAAGATGTGTTCGCTAAGTTAATTTTCTAGCTTACTAAGAAAAGTGGACTGAACAATTGATTATTATTAATGGTATGTAGGTCAGCACCTTAACCTCTAAGCCACGATTAGGTTAGTGGAAAATAAAAGCATAACGTGAGGCATTTCGAACGTTAGTGCACTGCTAAGACCCAATTTATTGCCCACTTTCGAAATATTGTTTCAAAATTAAATTCGTACTGAAGCGTGCTTAATTTTACAAATATTATTCCCTGTTATCCAAGTCTTGCTGGCTAGTATATATATTATCCGGATAGTGTCGTAAATGAGATCAATTACTTTCTATTTCTGACCTTAACCATTGCACCTGGCTAATGCTGGCATCTCCCGGCTAATATCGACATTATCCAGATTTCGATCATTACCCGTAACAATTACACTAAAACTAAACACACCTTTTTTTTAAGCGGGGACGGGGTGGGCGCACTCCACAGTTAAGGGACCACGGCACATATTTCACAATTCAGTGTGAAGTCAATCGAGTGTAAAATATCCCCCTATTAACTGATATTTCGAAACGTCGCTGAAGTATTAATGTCTCAACTCCTCAGTTTGTTTATTTAGTTCAAGTATCTAACCCTCAGTACATCAACGGCTTGGAAATTATCTAATCCACTGCATCAGAATCTCAATATTGCGAAAGTGTTTCGCTAACGTACACACATTCGTTTTGACTGTTTTGCATCGCTAAGCGCCATGTAACTTGGCAGACGTCAGAAAATGTGGACGATTCAGGTCGCATGCCTCTCAGCAAATACACTAAGGGAGTTACGCTGCTTACACAATTTTAAAACTTAAAACTCGGACACGCGTGGTTTTTTTTTTACTTAGATGTGTGACTTCAGTACAAACATAGTTTAATTTTATTCACATGAATGATATAAACAGTTGGTGAATATATATCATGGTCATAGCGGCATTAGATGACACTTTTTAAATTAAAGAAAAAAGTTTGTCGTTAAATTCCAGGACCCATGACATATTTAAGAACTGGTGATATCACCATATTAAGAAAATTAAACTATGTTTCGATTGAAGAATTATTTGCTTCATTTTCACCAAAACCTACATACACTCACCCCTTAAGGTGGGTTGAAAGGGAACGCGAGTCAAAGTACATATTTTTTTATCGTTTTTTATATATCAGCACTTATTTTTTGCAAAATTAATAAAATATTGCTTCAGTAGATACATTAAGAACGTTCTCAATGATGTAATCTCCATTGTTATTGAATATTTGTCAAGGGCATGGTGAAATTTGAACATCACTTTATTTATTTTAAAAAAGTTTTTCTATTCTTAATGGGTATCATCAAAAGTTAGTTTAGTGAATAAAAAATATATTTGCATGAGTTAAAATTACAGTTTACTAATTATTACGATTTTATCGGTAGTGATATCAGAATGACAGCTGTAAATCAAGCCAAGGAGGGGACAGGAGAGGAGGGTAAGTGGAGCCATTTCCCTTCTTCGAAGTCACAAATATGTATAAATAACATGACATTAAGAATAACGTGCACTTATGTATGATAAGTCGAATGCAGAGGAACATTTTTCGAGCAGGCTTTTCACTTCATATGCTAAAGGTGTTCCGGTTGTACACATTAAAAAAAAAATCCCTTATTTATTTGTGAGGTATTTAACGTGTACTTTCTGAACCGGCTGATTATGTCAGCACAAGAGAATTTCTAAAAGCGATAACTAAAGGGCCTACTAATTTTACTGGGAAAGATATTTTCATTTGTCTTCCAGAGTTTGTTTACATGCCACAATCGACATGGAACCGAGGGCTTACCTACTTTCCAAAGAAAGTCATGTTACGGACTTTTATCGATCCAGAAAAATCCATCGACCCCAGCTAGGTTTGGACCCACGACCATTGGGTCCCGAGGCAAGCACTTTACCCCAAGACCAACGAAATTATAGTTTTGTTTCGTTGTATGCCGTCCTTTACCACCCACGCCTCTCACTTTCTTTTTTGTGAGAGTCAAATGGATTCCTTGACATATGAACATATGACAGTTTTAGTAAAGTTCGGCCTTTCCGGATACTATCATTCCTACTGTGTTCTTATTTAGTCCAAGTTTCGTTGAAAAAACCTTAAGACCCCTAGAAAAGACAAGATTTAGCCTATTTTCCCTTATTCTGGCGTCAGCTTATATGCTCCGCAGTTTCCACTCACGGCACATATAAGTAACAATAATATTGGTGACCTGGCGGTCTAGGGGTAAGGTGTCAGACTTCTATGCTGGCGGCCGGGGTTCAATCCTCAGTCCCGGCAAAGATTTATCTGATTACCAAACCCTTCCTTCACCTCTGACAAGACATCTTGTGAATGTGGGGAATGCCAGGTCTCCACCGTGGTTCGGATTCCACGTTAAACTGTAGGTCCTCCATTTCATCTCACAATCACTCTACCATTACACATTAGCGTAAGTGCGTATAACCCGAACGGGTAGTAAGACGCGGTGCTAATAATAATAATAATAATAATAATAAACAATAATATGGTGAAATGTGTGCACGGGATGAGTTGAGTCAGGCGCGGCCAACAAGGAAGGAGGAAACTGTTGACGCGGGTCACGATGCTAGTGTACAGGTGACGCGGGTACTGTGCCCGCAGCTCTCAGCGAGTGAAAGGTCAAGGTGGCGGCGAGTCTTCGGCCCACACAAGTACCTCTCTACCTAGATTGTGAGTGTATTGTTAAACTCTTTCACTACCGTCTGGTAAAAAAAATACTTTTGAAAAAAAAAGTTTATTAGTTTGTAAACAAAAACATGAAACCCCTTCCTTCCCCCATATTGTTAACGTTATGTTTATTACCTTTTTTTTTGTAATTTTTTTGCATGGGTTAATAATTATTTTTATGTAATTTATATATGTATCTTAATTATTAACATAAAAGTGTGAATTAATGGTGCGAAATATTCACAATAAGCACTGTTATAGAATACATTTAAATTTGTTGTACTAAATACTCGTAGGTAAAGTTAAAAACTTATTTTAATTAGCCTACATCTAATTCAAATTCTAAAAATGGCATTATTAGTGAATATATGAATTATTGCAGTTACAAAAAACTCTAAAACTATTTTAAATCTAATGACCTTTAATCCACATTTCGACACTTAATTATTGAGTCGATTTGGGATGGCTAGGGTTCTGCGCCATTCTCGTGCGTCTATTTATGTCTTAAATAAATATTGTTCTGACCCCCCTCCCCACCTTTTCAGAAAAAATAACGCTCGTAAATCCCCTTTCCCCTAAGGTGCTTACATAATACTTTAACGACCCTTAATACAAAGTGCAAAGAAGAGCCCAAAGTGTTACAATCCACCCTTTAATTATATGCGCTCCGTCGTGCCACAAAGACGGTGGTGGCGTTACAAGCTTTACACGACGCATCCATAGATGTGTTAAGGAGGGGATGTATAGAACAAGAGAAACGGAAAGTGTTTTTGCAGATTTTAAAGCAAAACCTCTTTTGACCTAAATAGATAAAATATTGCTTTAGTACAAACTTAAGAGTTTAATTTTCTTCACATGATGATAACAGATTGCATATCTGTCATGAGCATAACAAACTATTTAAATGAAGAAAGAAAAAAAGCCATTATACTCCAGGACCCAATTTATAGATATTCAAGAACTGTTGATATCGTATGAAGAAAACTTAACTCTATATTTATATTGGATTTATTTTGACAAAAAAAGTTTTGATATAAAAAGAGTACAAACACAGAACTTTTCTTGAGTCCCCTACATCCCCACCTTAACGTTGTTAGTTTGAGGGAGTATATGTGTGAAGTTGTTGCTTAAACTGTATGGGTGTTGAACAAGGTTATGTAAAAAAAAAAGAGAGATGCCGAAGTTGGGAGAGGGTCTTTATGAACATTGGAAATGCCTAGAAATTATCTAAGAGGGTATTTTCATTTAAAAGGAATTTCTTCCCAGTTAGACTATTTTTATTTTTTCTGCACTGTTAACATATGGTATATAAATTGTTTCGTCTCTAAGCTATATCTATTATTTTATCTTAGATTTTGGACAGGTACCAAATGACATTCAAAATGTGGTCCGGGCACATCAAGAGGCCGAAGAAGGTATGCTAAGGTTTGGAATACCGGCGAAAGTGACCCAGTTTAACGACTGCAATTCATTCCTAACGCAAGCGTACCCGTTCTAGTTTTAACAATAGCGGAGTAGATTTTGTTTTAATTTCTCGTGGAACATGTCCTGATGACCCCATATACTCTCTTCCACCCCGTCTTATCTCAACAGCCTACTTACGGGCACGCGACGAACGACACAAGTGATAAAAACATGTACGGGCGACTTCCTTAACACCAATACAGGCCATTTCACAATTCAAGACAGGCACACGACCTCATGTGATCAGTCAGTGGTGCACCCTGAGAGGAAGGGGGCAACAGGGGTATTGCTTCAAACCCCACACCCCCTTTCCACCAACACAACAGAAAACTATTTGAAAACAATAACATGGAGTTAACATACATAGCTGTAATGACTTAGATTTTTCATTTCGTAATAATTCAAATCAAAAGTTTCTAGCCTTAATATATTTCAAATTAATGAAAAGTTTCAGAATATTAACTCAATGCATCCACAATTCCACATGTGTTAGTAAGTCTTCTCCCACACCTGGGCGATCTTTTATCTATTTAATAATTTAATTTAAGCTTTTAGAATGATTTTCCTCTAAATATATATCAGAAGAGAAGGCTCATTTCCTCACTCGGTCCACAGCCTTACTGTAGAACGGGCCGTGATACTTTAATCTCAAATTACTCACTGTTTATAACCTCGCAGTAAAACAGTCCGCGACGCGCTAATCCATCAATTTCAAGTTCTCGTACACACAAATATAATAATTATGGGTCAATTAAAATAAAATAAAAATAAATTTCTTTAACATAGCTGAATTCACACATATATAAAATTAAAACCTGACCTGTGATTAAATAAAAATGATGACAGTATAGTTAATTCAAAAGAACGTAAGACTACACGAGACCAAAACAAGAAACAGAATCTTCCAAAGAGGCTTCATCAACACGTCGGGTTCCTGAAGCAGATGTATACAAGAGACTCCACAACTAGACTACAGTACCCACTCCCCCCAGGGTCGGTTTAAGGGCCAGGGTCATCAAACACAGCACCAATATAACCTACCGTAACCTGGGCATGATGTGAAAATAATCCCCAAAGCTCTAACTCCTCACCTAATGTAACCACTCTAAAAAAAGTTATTTTACAGCTGCCATCTTGGAAAAATAAAAAGACGCCAAAAAGCAATCCCACGCGGGTGCAAAATTTATCTCGGACCGCCCCTGGACCCTCCCAAAGAATAATCTTACATATTATAGTGATCAAGGTGTGTCGAATGTATAGTAAACATTTTAAGGCCACCCTTACGCCTATATACTCTAAAGGTAAGACTATAACTTTATACAAAGGCTTATTTAAAGTGCCACCCAAGATAAGATTTTTTTTAAATATACGAATAAAAAATTCAATACATTAAATGCTCTCCTTCTACCCACACATAACATTTCCGGATGCGTCACTTCACGTGATTATTCAATCATGTGTATGGAAGTTATTGTTTTACAAACTGTCACGATTAGTTTCAAGGTAACTCGTACCCGGCCGGCTTCGTCCTATTACAAAGACAAATCGTAACAGGATTTAAAAAAGATTGACACCCTCCCGCACTGATGTGACCGCAGAAAAAGGCGTCAGTATCACCTAGTCCAATTTGCCGGTGACGACGAATTTGGGTTCCGAATTCTAGCCGGGTGTAGCGAGTTTTGTCCCCTCCTAAATGGTTTACTACTTTACCTCCACACAAATGCGGGCACACTTTAACTCTAATCCTACCTAGTGTAAGTATAAGGAGAGCCCAGACGGATAGTACGGCGTTGAGCAGGGGGGAAGTACTACAGAACGTTGTTAACTCTAATTTAATGCTAAGATACAGTAGTTTTTTTTTCAAATTATATTTTTGATAAAGGACAGCTATAGCTCGATGTTGACAACTTTGACCACTCTACATTAATTATTAGTTTTATTCATAAAGGTTATTTTACATAGGGATCCGAGTATGAACACGCATAGCTCAATTAAAAGGACTTCATTTCCCCGAATCCCCCATAACATGCTACAAGTTTGTTCTCATGAACTGAACGCTGTGTCGACTGCTTCTGGGTAAAACATAAAACATAATCCAGACTTTGACGTCACTACGGACATGCACAGTTACTAATATTTTTTTCCACCGCCATGCCTCACTACCAGTTTGTGTTATATACATAAGGCTATATGAATACATATTTAAAAGAAACGGGGGTAGCTAATCTACAGAGTTTAAATGTAACCATACAGTGTATCTAAGAAAAATTCGAACCTCAACCGTTCACAATAGTGTATACTTCGATTCTGACGAAGAAGACGGCGTGATCACCTGTGAGACTTTATAGTAGTACTAAAAAAAGGCCCTCACAGTTAACTCGCACGATATGGTTTTTTTAAAACTTAAAAACTTTAAAAATTATAAAATACGATTTCTAAGCTTTCATAATTTGTGTTTGTTAGTAGTTGTTTATCATTTGTTTCGGTGTAGAACTTTAAAAAAATATCTAATTTGGTTGACGTCAAGTAACTTTTGAAACTTTGTAACCAGCATAAAAACAAATTTTATCAAAATGTAGGACCTATATATAGAAAATAAAAAGTCGCTGCTACCAATAATCGATTCAAAACATGCGATACCGTCGTATAACACATAGGTTTGTAAAGACAGCAGGATTCTGACAGGAAGGAATTTTAGGAATTAAAAACTTATGTTTTTTTTGTTCAGCAGTGATAACATTTAACTTATTAAGTAAATTTTAAACACATTGATTTAATTCTATTAAAAGTGACAGTTGCAGATAACAAGAATTGACATATGAATATATGAAAATGGTCTTAGTAGTTTTTATAATTGCCAAAATAAAAAATTCCTTACTATCTAAATCATACTGTATAATCTTACGAGTTAGCAAAATAATAAAAATACTACTTACGAAAGAGATGATAGCGGCTAGCAGTAAAATTTTCACTAACAGATCGTCGAACTGTTCCAAAACCAACTGCAATATGGACTTGCCTGAAAAAGGTTACACACAATTACACAGATGCGAACACCTGACGTTTATTCACTATACTCAACACAAAATAAGTTAAGGTGGGGGTGATTTTTTCACTAGAGTTTACTATACTTGCTACTCGAGAGCCTTCCTACGCCCGTTTAACCGGGATAATAGATACAAGAATGAAAACTTATCGAATTGCGGTTTTCTACGTTCTTCATCTGAAAACAGAAGAATTTGCATCAGTTTTGACACATTTTTGAACGATTTTTTTCCTCATGCTTTTTATATATGGTTAAACTGTTACACGTTGGTCTCAATTTGAATGTCTATTAAAGTAGAATACAAAAAACCACACCACCATGAAAATCTGGTTCGAGTTGTATTTGATACCCAAGCCAAGACTCAGACTCCTTCATAAATGGCTAAAGTATTCAGGATGATTCGCAATTGTATACAATAAAGTGGTGTTGTGTACTCCACACTGAAAGAGAAACTAAGTTTTATCACAAAATATTGTCGGAACTGCTTTGTTATTGAGATAACGCAACATTTCGGGGTAGCATTGCGCAAGCATCGCACTCAGTTACCTACTGTGATGTGAAGTTGCCATTAGGACGGGGTAGCAATACACAAAAAGGGAACTGATCAAGACGGTTCTGATTTACGGTGAGGAACGACAGAATTCCACTGCCGCTGTACGTTTTCCTGTCCAACAACACCCAATCCAAGGGCATTTGTGACAGTGAATCGTCGCCTGAGGGAAACCGGTCCTTTGCACCTGTGATAGTCAACGCTGGTAAGCCGCGACGTCGCAGGACCATTAAAGTGGAGGAGGCAATTCTGCAGTCTGTGGAACGTTCATCGGACTCAAATACACGGCGATTAGCCGCTAGTCATCCACCTGTCCATGTGGAAAACCGGACATGACCAAATATTACTGTACTTCTTCCATTTGAAACCTGTGCATTAGTCGAATCCAACTCTCGATTTCGAGTGCTGTAGGACATTCTGCGAGTGGCCACTGCACCACCACGCCAGATCCCCAAATCCTCAGCAGAGTACTGGCTTGCAGTTGCGGAGGCACGCTTTCAAGGCTTCAAACGAAATAGATTTGGAATTTTGTCTACTTCTTAGGGGTTTTAAATAAAATTGTCTTGGTAGCACAAGGAATTTTCCTCAAAAGTTTGCAAATATAATATATTTCTTTCTAGTGTATTTCGTTTACAAAACTAGGAGGCAAAAAGTTTATTAAAATTGGCATATCATGTTCATTTTACCAGTGAGAGAATTAAAATAAAATCTTTTAACTCAAATGAATACCTAGAGCTCATGGCACTTCTTTTTAAATGTTAATATATAAAGTTTACAATATCAAGGTAAGACGGGAGCCGCCGTGAGAAGACGGGGCAGAGGGAACCGTGAGTTTGGTCGGGTCTTTTACTTTGTATCTAGTTTAAACACTACCTAATTATCTTTTTTTTAGACTTAAATATGTATGGACACACATTTTAACTTTTTTTAAATAACCTACTATGTGTTGAGTATAGAGAAACTGAGTAGTAATATAAACATAAAATATATTAATCTCTACTTTAAAACAATGATTAGGTACCTTTTATCAGAAAAAAAGTTGGTAAAATAATGACAATTTCTTGAGAATATTAAGTTAAAAAATAAATTTTACACATTGGCGTTAGAATAAACGGTTTGAAGAATGCAATTCACTAACATGTACAAAGCAACACTTTTTTTTAATAAAGTGCTTATATTATGTACACCCTGTTAAAAAAATGGGTAGCAAATAATGATTTAATCAACTAAAAATCAACAGTAAAAAAATGCCGCTATTATGGACACAGGTACCTAAGATAAGTGAATCAAGCAAGGTAAACTTTTCAAGTAAATGAAGTAAGCCCTTCATTTACAATGAAACCTAGCAATATTACATCGCACTTTTCCACTAAGGCGTAGCTTATAATATAGGCTCAAAGTGTAGTCCGACAAGGGTGCTACCATTCGGGATAACTGAGTGTACTTAAGTATCTGAATAAAAAAACCTTTCTCAATTTTCGGTATACAAATATATTAAACTTGAATTCAAACGCGACAAAACTAATTTGATTTAACTTTTTTGTTCTAGTAAAAATAAAGTTTATTCTAAATTAGGTTTCACATAAAAAAAATCGTGTTAAGATTAAAAATCCCCGCCTGCTAACTAAATCTTGACAACCTTTCTGCCAAGAAGTATACCAATTAGTGATGGCTTCACCTGATGCAGCCTAGCTGCTCTACTTGGAGTTGAAGACAAGTATAGGAAATAGAGGGATATGCTACTTTGACATCACAGGCATGCAACATGACAGAAACTAATGGCTAAGATACCACTCACTACTCAACCAGGGGTAAAAACCTCTCGGACAATTATTTTATTTTAATGGGTGTTTAAGGTGCCTAACAAACAAGATTCAAGATTTATTAGCGCTTGAGACATTACAAACCTCTAAATGAAAGCAAATATGAGAGCCCGAATCCCTTGCACCTAAGAGTGAAATCCGAATCACTCTCACATTAAGAGGAATCTAACTAAGTTTGCCTGGAGGGAAGATGTAAAAGATGCCGCCTTTATCAGGTACAGCCGGTAGGGTCTGAAACCCGAACCGCTTGTTCAGAGTCGGGCCAACTACCAACTTGTATATAAACCAATGTTAATATATTTAATGATGAAACTTAGAATCTTCCATACAAGGGCAACACATGTAAAAAAAACTGTGCTAGTGAGGATAAAATGTAGTACTCACCCTCTTCGGTGGGCAGCTCTGAAATGAAAAGAAATAAAATATATTAATCTAGAGTCATCAAACAACAATAGTTACAGATTGAGTCAAATAGGAAGGAACTTTGATATTTCTAAAATATACTAGCTCAATTTGAATACATTTGTACAAGACACATCATCTGCAGTTATAAATTTTCATAGATATTATAGATTTCCCTATGAAATAAATAGCCCTACTAAGTATTATGTAAGAACATTATTCAATTTTGGACTCCCATCCCCCTTTTCCCAGTCTTACATTATATTTGTCGACTGTTTGTAATTTGTTAACAGAAATAAACACTATGTTTATGCAATGTCTGAATGTCTGGTATTTATTAACGTATAGGTGTAAAACAATTATGCAAATACAATAAACACTGTTATAAAATGAATTTAAATATATTGTACTAAATAAGTAACATTAAAAAACGTTACAGAATTGTAAAAAAAATGGTTTTACATTTAATTTAATTTATAAAAATATTTCAAATGAATACATAAATGATTATAGCTAGGCTATTAAAAACTCTCTATTTTTAATTTGATGACCAAGGCCTTGACTCCACATCTAGACAATTAATAATTGTTCTTATTCCATTCAGGGTGGCTGGATCACTGCACCATTCTTGCCCGTCTCTGTCTCTTACATAACATTGTTCTGAATCCCCAAACCTCCCTTTCCATCTTGCCAGCAAAAATAGTCTACGTTCGAACTCCCCTTCCCCGCTAATGTGCTTATCTAATACTTGAAAGCTGCCTGATATAGTAACAGATCATTCTTTATGTCGAGTGCAAATATATTATAAGTTTTGTTAAAAGTTCCTTCCACCAAAATCACACATAACTAAGTATTACAAGATAATGGACAATATTGTAAACACAATTTATAAGTAAAATATATGTCTGTATCTAATATATTATGTTGGATGAGCAATTAATTCATTATTTTGGGTTACGCGAAACCCTAAACAAGTAATTTTTAAGGTCTCATAGCTCATACAAATACAGGGATTCACATTAATTATATGTTATTAACATTTGTATTCATTTCTTGAAAAGGGATACATTCTAAAAAAAAATATCTTTTGTGCTCGAGTGGAAATCAAATAAGCCCTAAGGTGTAGTGTAAAGAACATTGTTCGCCTACGTGGCAGAGTGGTTAGGGAAGCCTACAGTTTAACATTTTTGGGAACCTCTGGGCTAAAGCGTACACATAAATACGATAGTGTGTGATCGATAAATTAAATGTAATATCACGATTTAAAAAAACAGGGACAAGTTTGAATACAAAGTGTGCCCATAATTTTAGCTTTTTGGGTGCTCTCTTATTGAAAATTGTAGAAACCAGCAATTTTATACTCCAGCGTAATATTGTTATCTAATTTCACGGCTAATCGGCTGTCAGATGGGCTCCTAAACTTTCCATTTAACACTTCAATCCTGCAACTACAGTCCAATTTTCATGTGAACTATCTTATTTCACCTTTAGTATTAGCTATATCATGGATTCATACGTCAGTTTATTGGATCTGCAGTTTTTACTTTTGATAGATATCATTCCTATAAAATAACACTAATAACAGTTTTCTATTATAGGCGCGTTCAGGTTATACGCATACACGATAATTACTATAACGGGGTAGGGATGAGGATGAAAGCATTTTAGATGTAATCTACCAGCATTTTCATGAAAGGATTGGGAAATCAGTAGACCCGACCGTGATTCAAAAGCCAAGCTCCCTGTCATCATCAGGCTAGTCTAACAAGATAGCGACTCCTCAAGCCATTCGGTCACTCAAGCGGGTTGTAATAAAATAGTAAAATCTTACCATTCATTATTGATGGCAACAAAAAAATAAGTTTATATTTTCTAAAAGCGTATTTATGCCAACATTTTAGTAAGCTTGTAATGAACCAATTCGATCAACTATAACCTCCATAATATTTCCGAAACGGGTCTGTATTTAATCGTAACAGAGTGCCCATACCAATCGTTCAAACGTTAACAAAAAGAGCCGTGAGCTTCACCTTGGATTGAGAGGAAAAATAAAAATAAAAACATACCACAAAGAATATCTTGAGAACAGGTATTTGTTGTAGAAAGTTGTTAGCACACGACCTTTACCTTAACGCACCCGGCAGTCCGGACAAGTACAAAATCTGAATATACAATTTGAATACATTTTTATTCAAGAGCATTTTAAGTGGCGCTAACGCCTAAAAGAAATATAAGGAAAATTATTAAGAAAATAATGTTTGATGTGTTTAGTATGTAACTCCAAACCAACGATTTTAAACCTTTTTCAACTCGTGATATACTGAACAAGGCGCTATAATTGTCAACGTACACTATCAGTTTTTAAGGAGAGATGTTAAAAAAAAAACAAGGTCAGGATTAAGATTGTGTTTAGCCTAAAAGTTAAACAACTAAAAATTCTAATAATTGTGTTATCAAAAAAATAGTGTTGATCACGGATTTAAAAAGATTTATTTTTAATCCTCTATTTTTTTTCTCGCTTCATTTTTATCTTCCCTCAAACTCCTACGGCCCACCGGTTGAAAAACGCTGCTCTAGACTTGAGAGGTGGTTCTCAAAGTTTTTCTCGTTCACAGCAGACTATTTATTTGTTGTGAGCCCACGCGGTACAGTGAACTTGTGTGTGCTTTGCAGCCCATTATAGTGGTCGAGTAATAAGGAACTTACCCGCATTGGTGGCCCCGAGGACAAGATATCACTCTCAGAGAGTCTGGTTTGCCAGTGACAAAGGTCAGGGTTCAAATCCCAGCCAGATGTACTGGGGGTGTTTCCCCCTAAATGAATTTTCTTATGTACTTCCACGGGAATGGAGGTGTATTTTTTTCCCTCTAATTTAAAGCTTAGTCATCCATACTCCATTGGCTTAATTTTAATGCGTATCGCTGGAGGAGGTGGGGGATATACAAGGCACTCCGGTTGAATCTTAGCAAAACTATTCATTTTATAAATTAAAATGCTTGGCATTAGAAAGGCGTGTCAGTTTAGCCATTATGGCTTAGGATCAGTTAATTTTCTAGTTCGCTTATAACCTTTAAACGCGCCACCACGAAACCCAACCTTCCTACATCAATAAAAAATTGAGCCCTCCCTCCCATTTTAACAAAACCAAGAGTAGCCTTTGGGGTGCTAGTTATTAGTTTCTAGGGTCGTAAATAACTAAGTGTAGCCAGAGGGATCAACCGTTCTTCCAGTACACCAAACAGCAGGCAAGCACTTTAGATGAACGAGAACTTGGGGTGAACATCGAATATAAATTTTATAAGAGACTCTTAAAATAGTCCATGCACAATAAGTTTAACCCCTATATATACCTACCTTAAATTAGTGTTAGTCATTTATTTAATTTTTATGAAGAATTTAACGTGCACTTTCTGAACTGACTGATTAGATCAGCAGATGAACTACAGATTAACATAAATTTAGGACAACAGCCGGCCCCCAGCCATTAATTCATCACAGTGAAAGGGTAAAACCACATTTAAGCAATGTCAGGAATCGAACCCGGGCCCTTTATCTCAGTATAAAAACACGCTACCGGCTTAGTTGAGGTGTCGGACTCGGTATTAAACTGTGGTGCACGTACCTTTAAAGCTACACAACGTTCCACTGGGCTTTATTATCATGAAATGTTTTGATAACAGTATACGCGATAAAACAAATTAACGCAGAATTTGACATGATGGCTTGATCTTAATTTAATTCTGACGCAGATTTGTTTAACAATACTAAGGCTTCATTCAAATTTGAAACGACCGTTTGTACTTTACAATATGATAAGTGTTCGTTTCATTACGTACGTTGGTTAGGCCATGGCCAGCCACTATGGCCCCTATAGGGGCTTTTTTTTGTTCGCCTGATTTTTTAAAGTCGGCTTCTGACAATTAAGTCAAAGTTGCGTTTCAATTTACAATATTATTCATTATTTTTTTATTCATGCTAAAGGGGCAGGCGACTGGCAAAAGTTTGGGGTGAGTAGTCTTAAGACAGTGTGACATCTCCTATGTGGGCGCTTAGGAAATGTTATTTTTTAGCGGCACGTCTTACTACCCGTTAGGGTAAGACACATATCTACTAATTACGCTAATGGGTTATGAATGAGAAAGGTTGAATAACCCACTCTCAGTACACCCAGCCAAGATTTATAACCTCAATCTTCCAGTCATATAGATAACTCGTATTTGACATTTTCTGGATAACAATAACAGTGTCTTTAAATTCGGCAATTTAAGGGCATGGCGCAAGAACCAGTCACACGCTACATTTTGGTCAAAATCAGTCTAAAACATATTCCCGCACAGGGAATTTGACAAGTCATTTGGTATATTAAACATGATTGAAAATACACGAAACCCCCCCCCAGCGTTTTGTGATAATTTATTTTTTTGTAGTAAGATCCACTCGAGTTGGTTCCCCTGGCACTTTTTTGCCCCAAGTCTTGACTGAATTATTAGTACCACGTCTTACTACCCGTTCGGGTCATACGCACTTACGCTAATGTGTAATGGTTAGGGTGATTGTGAGATGAAATGGAGGACCTACAGTTTAACGTGGGATCCGAACCACGGTGGAGGCCTAGCATTCCACACATTCACCAGTTGTGATTAGTA
Organism: Timema douglasi; assembly: GCA_901482245.1. Taxonomy (NCBI): domain Eukaryota; kingdom Metazoa; phylum Arthropoda; class Insecta; order Phasmatodea; family Timematidae; genus Timema; species Timema douglasi. The sequence goes on along the minus strand of CABEEJ010000248.1, from coordinate 197,776 downwards.
CACGTCTTGTCAGAAGTGAAGGAAGGGTTTGGCAATCAGATGAATCTGTGCCGGGACCAAGGATTGAACCCCGGACCCCCAGAACAGAAGTCCGACACCTTACCCCTAGATCGCCAGGTCACCTCTTGACTGAAGAAAGTAATGATGGTTTGGTGATACAATCATACAACCATTATTTACATTGCTTAGTCAAATATACATTTAAATAATAATTTTTTAAGAATCTAGCCATGTACACAGTTAAAAATATATTTTATAAAGCATATTTAATGTATTATTTACCCTTTTTTTATATAGTGTGTAAGACTAATTTCGAAAAATCACACTCAGTACAACCAGCCAGGATTCACAGCCCGACCTCCCAGTCACAGGCAAACCATCTCATTATAGGGTATCTAAAGTAGACAATGTAAAACCGTATCTAAGCATTATTTCAATTTTCCCCCCAGATCAAACAATAAAATAACTCCCGAATTACGTTCATACGTGCTAAGGAGTAAAATATCTGTTAGCCCCAAGTGTTTTGACTATCTTGGTTATATCAAAATATATATTTCAAACTTTTAGCATTTCCTTGCTTGAGGGCTGACTGACCTTGCCGCGAGGTGTAGGATTGGTTTTAATAAATATGAAACCCGCTTCAGTGGCCAAACGGTATAAGGTGTCACTCTCACGTTAGACTGGCTTGCCGATCACGGGGATTAAATCCCAGTCGGGTCTACTGAGGGTGGATTTTAAGTGGTTTTCCACTCCCCTTCCACGCAAATGTAGTTAGAGTACCTATAAAACGCTTTCTTTCCCATCCCTACCCCATTAGGGTAATCATCATATGTGTATAACCTGAACAGGTAAGACATTGTGATAAAACAAAAAGTTGAGGACAAGAGGTTTGAAGATAGAGGTCACATGGATATTAAAAAAACCACCCAATTCGATTGCTCTTTAATAGTTTTCATGCCCACGCTTTCACTTTAGTGTCGGAACGAAGCGCACGTCTGAATATCCATATGTCACGGGACATCCACCGTCCACATATCGCAGATGGCGAGAGCGACCTCTCCTCGCATAGCATGCCCCCTACAGACATCGGGCGATCCTCTTCGATAACCACCACGATCTCAAGGAGAGAGAACCCACACAAAACGCTCTTCCCCCTCCACGCCCCTTTATAGCTGAGAGTGAAAATAGCCCACCCAGAACCAATTGCACCCTACCCCACTCGTTTTGCCAATTATTCGGCGAGAGAGGGGGGAAACAAAAAAAAAAGTTTTCGTCGCCCAGAAAAAGGGGGGTGGGGAGCTGAAGAAGCCGTAAACTTGGTTGCGTCCAAAGAAAGACTCGGTACGAGGTTCTCAAAAGTATTTTGGCAAGTTTCCCGGCGGACCTCAGATATGCACAAGTTGTTACCGAGTTGGCAGACATAGGAGAAACTACTGTCCGACACGTTACGCCTGATTTTTTACAGCGACAAGTTGGGACGGACAAAGATTTAGTGACTACTGACGTATTGATGAATATTCAAGCCGAGCCAAGGCATACCTTAGGCAAGAAAGTGAAGGTTGCCACATTCATTTCATATATATTAAATATAGCATAATAAACTTTTTCCGGTGGTGTTAAAGGAGCATGTTTATCATATATAAACTTGGAATTTCAGGAAAATATAGAAACCTTTAACATATATATTACTATATATTGTGGGAGCTAAAGGAGGAGGAAAAGGACAGAACGCATTGGCGGTCTAAGTTACGCAGATCTTTAAGCCCGTTGACGGTAAACAATATGGACCACGGTAAAAAAAAAAAGAAGTTAGAAACCAATGCACTAAACTAACGGGACGACTCACAAAGTATCAGTAATCTCAAGAACTTTGTGTTACAGCTATCCGGAGACACCAGCATAAACCTAGAACGCACCTGACGGTGTTTTGGGGGTCCTACAGTGGGTCCGGTCCATTTTAAGTCCTGAACAACTCTCAAAGCTTTTCTAAAGTATTTTTCCTTTCCTTTGTAGCACTTAAATAAAATACTTTTCTTTACCATAGTAAGAACATGTTGGGACGAGACGTTTAAAAAACGCCAACTTATCTTTTCAGTTAACACTGGCAAAAATTTAACTGTATTGTCGAAATTAATTATAGGTGATATTAAAAGTGATAGATTGTAGCCCTACATCACACGACTATATATGAGAGTAGTCTTGGTAGCTTTTATAACTGTCCTTCCTGCTGTGTTATAACTAGAGGAGCATTCTGATGGGGGAAAAAAAATATTCTAGGACCGACACTTGACTTTTATCTCGTTTAGTGTTGTGACACTAGTGGAAAATTATGATACATAATAGAAACTACGTGAAAATATATTTATTTCTTAAAAATGTAATGTATTATTAAATAACACCCATGTCTTGAATACACATGGGATATATTGGGAAGAGAGGGGGATAATTCTCGTCCACCAAAAATAAAAACGGGGGAAGGGAAGGAGGGCGCCCGCCAACACCTTTATTTCCCCTGGTTCCGGAGTCCCCGAATCTAGCGATCCCTTTAAACGCCCCATGGGAACGAACTAGGATCCCCTAGAATTTAAGTCGATCCTCGGCCCCGGAGACTAGTTAGTTGTGTCTTGTTATTGAAGCTCTTAATACCCTAATCAGCAACTCCTCCTCAAATGACGACAGGCAAGCTTGGCCGCAAGGACAGCGTATAGCTAACTCGACAGGGGTTGGATTCACCACCAAATTAAGTGGGCGACCATTTATTTCTTCCTCTCCTCATACATAAATTTAACAACTTATTTGGAATGGCGACGCGTTTCCACAGATTCACTCACCCTGCTCCTGTTTGTCCTACTTTAAGGTTGTGTTTGCATAAAAAAATAAAAAAATGGAATTAGATCATTTATATTTTAAGCAATTTATTTTTATTAAGACTTTTTAGAATGATTTCGTTAGACCCTCCTTCTGAATGATTTGAATATGTTTATTGATGTTTTAATAAACCTTTATACTTAAGTAAATAGTGTTAACATAAGGGAGTTATCCCCAAAAATGCTCCAATCAAAGTAGCAAAAACGGTTTTTTTACAAAAAAAAAAGTTAAAAATTATTTAACAAATGGCTCAAACACCCTTAAGAGGGAAAAACCAAACAGAAATTACTGGTACTATTATTATTATTATTATTACCGCGTTTTACTACCCGTTCGGGTTATACGCACTTACGCTAATGTGTTAATGGTAGGGTGATTGTGAGATGAAATGGAGGACCTACAGTTTAACGTGGAATCCAAACCACGGTGGAGGCCTGGCATTCCTCACGTTCACAAGATGTCTTGTCAGAGGAAATTACTGGTAAAGGGAGGGGTGTGAAATATTAAGTTTCAAGGAAACAGGCCTACCCCTACCTCAATATAAGCAAGACACGTCAGAGAGTTTTGTAATCGCCAATATGTTTGTGTTAATTAGACAAGTCCAACAACAAGGTTATAAACGATTTAATCTAAGGAGTAGGATCGAGGAGGGTAATTTCAAAGGACGTACACTGCGCGTAGAGGTTATAGTGTAAAAGCCAATGTGGACCCTCTTCCCCTAACCCCAAAGGTGTTTAAGTAGCGTCGGACCCCGGTCAAACAAGTCAGATCACGTTGCGGGGGAGCAGGGGGAATTGCCTCAGCTATTGAAAAATTGACAACTAGTTTCGGAGCGGGTGAATTAATCATGGTGACTTTTACGATAATAAAATATTAACAATAGACAATAAAATATTTCAAAAAATAGTTGATAAACATTTCAGACACATTTTAGGTTTAATAAAGTAAATAATGTAATACATAGTAACTGTAACAAAATATAAAAAATCAAATACAGATTACATCACATGTCTATGTTTGACCAAATGATTTAATCTCTAAAATACAGAGGATGTGTTCTTCACCTGAACAGAGCGAGGTTTCGACTCTCGTCGGCTACCCTCAGGGAGATGAGTTCCATTTTTATTTGAGCTTTTTGATGTCAAAATTGATAGCATTTTACTATTATATTGGTGTTAGTTTATAGTTAGCAAGCCCAGCATTGATGATCGAATGATCTACAGTCTAGTGGTCAAAGTTCCTGACTACCGGTATAGAGGTCCCGATTCGATCACCCACGCTTCCTGATTACCTGTGAAGCAGTGGGTACTAGAATGGGGTCAAATTCAGCTTCGTGAGGACAAATGAGCAGCTACTTGAATAAATTGGTTGCGGCTCCGGTCTAGAAAACCAAGATTAACGGCTGGAGGTTTCATTGGGTCGACCACGTGACACCCTCTATCCGCAAATGTTGGCATCATCACCACTAACGGCGGCGGCCGCTCGGTTAGTAGCCTATAGCTCGATCGCGGACTCAAGCCATGGCGATACACACTTTATTAGATCAACACAGTCGGGATACGGAAGGTATAATTTAGATTAAATGTACCCTTATTTACGTGGAGAGAGAATAACAAATGACGTATGAAAAAAATTTATCTAAGTGCACCCAACCAGGATTCGATCCCCAGAAAACTAAACCAGACTAGTTTTATAGGCAGTAATATGCCATAATTTAAATCGGTAAAGTAAGTTACAGTCAAATTTTCATATGAAGAACCTTATCTGACAGCTAGAAAAGTTAACAGATTTACTTTCACGAATTAAAATGTCAACTCATGCGATTGGCAGCTGTCACATTTGATAGATATTATCAATAGCTGTAAAAGAAAACTAATAATATACTAATCCACCTCGGTGGCGTAGTTAGCTAACGCGCTAGTTTCATGATGAGCTAGACTGTCGAGGACGGAAAGATCAATGTTCTAATCTAGGTTGAGTGAGCCGGGTGTGGTTTTTCCTAAATGTTTTTCCCCTCTCCCTCCACGCAAATACGGGCTCATTTCCTCTAAATTCAACCTTCCCAATTCCTAAACATTAGTGTAATTAGTGCTTAAGCGTATAATCTGAACAGGTAGTAAGACGTAGTACCCAATAAATAATAATTATAATAATAATAATATACTAAAGTGTGATCAATATAGACATCAAATAACTAACTGTGTTATTCTAAAAGGTCGTTCCTAACAAAATCCAACTATAGTTTCCCGACCAGGTGTTAAGTTAACAATCCTCTCACCCGCACCAGTGGGTGTGTGATGTAATACAAACATTCATTTAGTCTGGTTTACCCCTGGCTGGAAGGTCAAGGTTCGAATTCCAGCCACGTGTGCCAAATATGTTAATCCCTAGATGGTTTTACCTTCTTCTTCCACGCAAATGAGGATACATTTCCCAAGAACAAAATCAATACGTTTGTGTACAATCCGAATTAGTTGAGAGAACCCTTTTTAACTGACCGAATGGTCTAAGTCGTCACTCTCGTGTCGGACTAGCATGATGATGGGAATATCGTAGTTTTAATACCGATCGGCTATAATGAGGGAAATTTTTACTAACTAGTTTCCCTTTCTCCTTCCACGCAAATGCGGGTAGGTTACCTGTGGAATGCTTCCTCCCTTATACCTGCCCTGGAAGAGTAATTATTATCACTTAAAAGTATAGCCTGAACAGGTTGTAAGACGCAGTAATAAAAATAAAAAGTATCTATAGAGGATTAAAAAACACCCCTTTCTTCCTCTATTGTTATTAATGTATCAGGTAAAATACTTTCTTCATCCCGTTCCTTTAAATTCACGAGTCTAAATTATTATTATATTAAAAAGTGGGTAGCGATATGTGTTGATGCCTTTAGGATTACCCGTTCATTAATTACTAAAAAAAAAAAAATCCACACATATCTATATTGTACACGCGATGCACGCGACCAGCCCCATTAATATCTGACACGAGAGTCTCTTTCATTCCAGAGGGACTCGAACACTCGACATTACATGACTTGCTAATTACCATGACACACGACATGTCATAAACAGGCTCTCTACAGACCAGGAACACGTAGTCACACTCGGTTACAATAAATCACAAACACCCTCCCTTGAGCCTGTGCAAATACATCATTTTAACTTTAGAATAGAATCTAATCCAAATCTTGGATAACTTACTAGAATCGAACCCAAATAGAATTTCCTGCTTTAAAATATTTTTGAGTCGAATTTGAACCGAATCTCATTCTAAATTTATGTTGTCGAATCGAATCCTAATCGAATCCCATGCTTAAAAGAAATGAATCAAATATTTTATTTTAAAAATAGGTTCAGACCTGAAATGATTAATTTGTTTTAGGATTACTATGATATTATTTCAAATCAGTGTTGAATATTTTATAATGCTAAGTTTCCGAATCCAATCAAACAATAAAATATTTCAAAAAATAGTTTATAAACATTTTATGTTAGGTTTATTAAAATAAATAATGTAATACATAGTAACTATAACAAACTATAAAAAATCAAATACAGATAACATCTCATTTTTAATCATAGTATAAAATAATCACGGTCGGGAACCGACATGATTTTACAATCCACTTTTTTGGGTTCGGTGGCACATAAAACGTAAATATTTATCATAATGTAGAACTATAGATTTTTCAGGGTACAATACTTTTCCTTTAGATGATAAAGTAGTGCCAATTTTTTCTTGCACTCGCGCCATAGTATTAGGATGTGGAAGGCAAGGGGAAACCACCACATTAGGGGTAATTCATAAACCACGTAACGCTGTTGAGAAGAGTAAAAGATAGGAGCTATTACATGGATGGAGGGTATATCAGTGTCACACAGATTCTATACTTAAATTATTGTTAAAAAAAGAGTTCATAAATAAACATAATAAGGTATTTATATAAAACTCTTTGAAATCATTTGTATTCATAATTTTAAATAGATTCTGAGCAGTATTAAATATAAGTATTTGTTTTAGTGTCACAAAACCTTCCCTGTGAAATAATTAAATTAACTCTTGATGTGAAGAATTACGTAACCCAGGGGAGGGGTCAAGAGTATACTTTGTGTTACATGTGAGGGGGGAGGGTAAAAATAAAGTAAGAAAAAAAGCGTTACGTGGTTTATAGATGATCCCTTACAATACCAATAATCTACGGCAGTCCTGTATTTTATACTTCAGTCACTAGTATGAGTATTACCAAATTTGGCCCAAGATTGAAAAAGCGGAAAAAGCTGCATAAACCAATCGCAAGATTGGTAACATAATGTTGATGGTGATAACACTATATGGACTACAGCAAACCCAATGTTAGTAGCACATTCAACCATCAAGCGCTTCAGTCGACACGCGATCAAAAAAAGAAGAATGAAATCGTAGTTATTGCTTTAATGTAACTAGTTTAACGGGTGACCTGGTGGTCTAGGGGTAAGGTGTCGGACTTCTGTGTTGGGGGTCCGGGGTTCAATCCTCGGTCCCGGCCACATTTATCTGATTGCCAAATCCTTCCTTCACCTTTGACAAGACGTGTATTAATCACAACTTGTGAATGTGAGGAATGCCAGGCCTCCACCGTGGTTCGGATTCCACGTTAAACTGTAGGTCCTACATTTCATCTCACAATCACCCTACCATTACCCATTAGCGTAAGTGCGTATAACCCGAGCGGGTAGTAAGACGCGGTGCTAATAATAATAATAATAATAATAAATTAGTTTAACTATGTTTCTGGTGCTAACGTCCTTAACCCAAAGTGTCAATCCTAACTCGAATCCAAAAACCAAAGGAAAATTTCACCTGGTTCATTTGTAAGTACTCTACGTTTAGGGTGAAAGCTATAGTCTTTTCTTTGATGGGTTTGACTTTTGACTGTCACCCTATAGTAATAATATGCTGCACCACAGCGTAAGCCAGCAAGGTAAGCTTGCTTACAGCCTTTCATAGAAAGTGAAGTGTATACTTCGATTTTATTGCGAATTGAGATTTGGAGCACCTCCAAGGAAATACAAATTTATTGTTTGTGGTCAAGAGTTGATAACATTTTACTATAATATTATTGATATCTTAAAAGAATTGGTAATATAGGCCTCTATCAAAAGGGGCACTTGCAGATCATAAGTGTACATTTCTAAAAAGAATAATTGGGATATACAACAGAGGCATCGCAGAAAGTGTTTCTTGGTCACCCCTGACAATCTCGACTGGGGCGAGAGTGGTGTGGTCTGCTCTGTACGTCACAAGTGATGTGGCGGTCGACACTATCACACTTTTTATTTTAGAATTTATTTCCAACCCGGCACAACACTGCGGAAGTGTATAACCGCTTCCTAAACGACGAGAGAGCACGATAAAAATTCCATAGAGGTCCGCCCCCCCCAACCTGTCTTACGTCATTCGTCGCAGCCAACGAGAGGTTAACTAAGGCAGTGGTTTACAACCTGGGGGTTCGTCGTCACGGCTATAATGATTATTATTTGAAAGCGCAAAATTTAAATAGAAATGTAAGCGGTTAAAATGACAAAAACTGTTAAGTTACTGATAAGGTTCATCTTGGTTACTCAACTCATGACAGGTGGCACTGCTACAATGGATATTATCGCTGAGGGAACTGCGTGGTTACTAATAGGAAACAGCGTTGTCATTCTCTCGTTTTGGTGTGATCTTCCCTTAAATACAAGACAAGTTTCACAACGCTGGTTTATCGAGGTTTCCAGTAGCCCCTACCACCCGCAGCATACCACCTCCCGATATGACAGAGCGAGGAGATTGGGCCGTTATGATCCCGGATTGGAAACGTATCGCTATAGAAAAATGCACATGTACGTGTCAGGGCTATCCACTCCTTTAAAAAAATGGGATAGGGGTAAGTAATATGGAATGAAAAAATAGGTTACCTGCGTTTGCGTGGAGGGAAACAAGAAAGAATGTAAGGAAAATCAATTTCCCTTTACCGGCAATGAGTCGAGCCCTGATCTCTATATATATCTCACTGGCACATTATACAAGTCGAGACTGACGCTTATGTCTTTGATCCCACAGATGCGGGTTATATATACATCCACAAAAAAGGCTCATGGTTTAAACTATGAATTGGTTTTTGATCGAAGACTTTTCAATTTGAGAAGGGTGGGTGCTTTATACAACAAGTTTGGCCTACGAGGCCAGTTCGAGAATTGTCGATCACATGGTACTTCTTATATCAGTCACGTGATACTTATGTCGATCACTTGGTACTCAAGTGTCAACCACGTGGTTAACGTAGTTTGGATGTCGATCACTTCAACCCCTCCTGACAACCAGTTTACCAAAAACTGCTCCTTCTCTTCATCAAGCAACAGAAATCCGCCCCTCAACTCGGATGAATCCAGCTACTAGTCCGCAGGCTGAAGTTGAAAGCAAATGGCCCCACTCGACGTTAAAAATAAACGCCACATTCAACACCAAATAAAACAACCAAAATAAATTAAGCATATAAACTTAGATAAATTTAATGTGATGTAAAACCTAGAGAGAACTCAATATCTCCAGCAGAAATTGATCATTTTTAAATTCACGACCTCGTTAGGTATAGTCGCGTTTGTAAAAAGTTGACAATCTTCTGTGTGCGATACATAATTGGACTTTCATACTGATTTTTTGGCGGAAAATATATATTTGTACACCTTTACCCCCTATCTCATTTAAACACCTTTCCCAACAAAAAGTAACAAATTCTAAGGAATTTAAAGTGTACTTTCAGTACATCTAGTATAAGACTTGCAAACTAGATTATTTATAGGATTCAAAGTACACACCAAACTTTAGATGCGTTAAGGAGTCCTTAAACATTACATAATAATACCCACCCCTAACGGTGTGCATAAGGACTAAGGCATCAGTCTCATATTGTCTGATTTTACAGTGACGGGGGTAAGAGGGCAGAGGTTCGAATCTTAGCCGGGCGTAATGAGGTAATTTTTCATAAATAGTTTCTTAACCTTCCTTCAAGCAAATTCGGGTACAGTTCCATTAAAGTCAACCTTCCTTATCTCTAACTCACCCGTGTAAATAAATGTATAGATCCCAGACAGGAGTAAGCGATATTTAAATGAATAACGTTACCTTGTTACAGAACATTATCATCGCTTATCTCCTTACAAAGACGGTAGAACAGTGAAGTGGTGAGCATCGTTATCGCACTTAAGTGATTGTATTAATCGAGTAGCTATTAATTTAGAGTTTAGACCACAATAATTGTGCCAAAACACATCTGTCTAGACACCAACTGACTCGTCAAAAGTTAAGAAAACCACCGGCAGACAGATAACATAAGAAATAAACAGCTAAAGAACGATTTCACAAAGGGTCAAACATTTTATTTATAAAGCTTCTGAAAGGTTTTAAAATATCTTCATTGGAGTTTTGATGTGTTATGATGGGTGGCTAAGTTAAGGTATGCGGTTAAGATGATTTTTCTCTCTCTAATTTCTGCAGAAACATTCGTTTAGAAATAGGATGGAAAACAAGTCTAAAAAAAACTAAATGCTACAGGTCAGGAATGAACTTTGGCCTAGAGGATACGAATCGGGCGTAAAATCCGCTCGAATCCAACAATTCGTTACCCCGGATGAGTAGTTAAAATGGTCGACCATAGGTCTAGACCTTGGCTCAATTACTTTTTTTATATAGCACCGCACTGATTCACACTATTTGCATGCAATTTAATGTTCGTTCAGTAGGTATTTAAAAAGTTTTGTAGGAATTGTTGTACAATAGATATTGAATTATAATAATCCGACATTTAAGAAAAACAGTTTTTAATTAGAGGCATCCCACAGCGACTATAAAAAGGAGGGTTGAAATTTGCCGAAGCAGTAACAAAGAGTTCGAGGTGAAAATTGAAACTAAAGGAAAAAAGGGTTGAAATTTGTCGAAGCAGTAACAAAGAGTTCTAGGTGAAAACTGAAAATAAAGGGAAAAAGCTATTAGTTAAGGCATAACTGCGGTTTTTACGCCACCCATTTTGCTATTCTGTCGACTTTTCACCGTACAATAACGTTCTCTGTGACCGTGGAAATAAATACAGTCAAAAATAAGGTCCATTTCATCGTATATTGTTATAGTGATCGTGTGAGCACGGTCTCAAATATGGTCCACCCTTAACGTCAGTTTCAATCCTTTCGTTTGCTTCTTCCGCGCACCGGCCGTAGATACACAAAAGTTCATTAGAACCGCAACAGTTTTGTGACGCGTACGTTTCCACGGCGGCATACAACACACCGCCAGCAAGTGATTTTAATTGGCTTCTTCAATTCACACCCTCGCGAGTTCAGCTAGAAACAAAAGAAACGAAAGATATCCCGGGAGCTAAGCAGAGTCAGCTTGTTAGCAATGAGCATAGGACAACCGGCGCGTTGGGTGATACTAACCAGTTCAGTGTTTCGTTTTTTAAACATCGGACTTACCGCCAAGGTTACCCGCAACGGTGGGCACGCCGACTAAATGTCGGGCTCGATCTAGTTCAGTTTGCCGGTGACTGTAAGATCGAGGTTCCAAGTCCCGGCCGGTTTACCCATCTCCTAACATACCAATATAAGAAAGCTTATTTAGCACGTAAAACACTCTCCAAATTATACATTTGAACCGAAATTAAATTGTTGAGAAATTTCATGTTTCAAAAAACTCTGTTCCCATTAAGTGTATAGCTGTATTTAAAGGCACGATTTATCCTAGAGGTATGAGCATACAACATCTAAATATAAAGTTGGAACGAAATACATTAAAGTGGGGATGCAGGGGACGCTAGAAAAGGCCTTTTTTCAATTTTTATAGCAAAACATTTTTGGGTAAAAAAATAAATCAAATATTGCTTCAATAGAAACATACAATTTAATTTTCTTCACATGGTGATATCAACAGTTGTTGAATATCTGTCTGTCAAGGATGTAATGGAGCTTAATGTTGTCAGTTATTCAACAACTGTTGATATCACCATGCGATGAAAATTAAATTGTATGTTTCTACTGAAGCAATATTTGATCTACTTGACCAAAACTTTTTTTTGCTATAAAAACTGCAAAAACAATGACCATTTCTCGCGTTCCTTACACTCCCACCTTGAATCGTTTTGACTCTAGATTCATCTAAGATAGCCGTAATTACTGTACACCC
>CABEEJ010000248.1:139344-184514 GCA_901482245.1 Timema douglasi | reverse complement strand
AAGCAAAACAATTTTATTTTACAACTTTACATAAATAATGTTATATAGTTTGTGACGTGATTATTATATTTTTCACTGTTGAAGATTTTTTAGAACTGCGTTTTATTACCTGTTCGAGTTATAGGCCTCCTTATGTACTAATTATGCTAATAGGCTTTGGTATGAGATAGGTAGAATGCAAAGAAAGAGAATCCGAATTTGCATGTAGTTAAAGTGGAAAACCATTTAAGAAAAAAAAACCTTCAGTTCCCTCGACCAGGATTCGATCCCCAACCTCCCAATCATCGGCTTGATTTTTTTTTATTCAAAGTGTATATCTGGAGAGTTTTTTCTAAATGTTGAATAGAACTGTATAATCGATCTTCAGAAAATAATTGAACTATGGGCAGTTTACTAAAGATTAATTTGAAAATAATTTAAAATTTCTCAAAAATATCTTTAACAATTTTGATTTAAACATAGGCTACATTTTGGGTGTATTTAAGATGACAATTAATACTGTTTATTTGGTTAAGGGGGCAAAGTTCTTTTAAGGGTAGTAGATGACTAGTTTTCAGAAACTCAAAATATTTTGAATATTTTAACATTTTTTTAAAATCGGCGTGTATTTATAATTAATAATAACATTGTGAGTGGCCTACTTAATTTTGGGTAAAACAAACTATTTCAAGGATAGTTTTTTACCCTCTAGGGGTGCAGGACGGTCTAAGGCGAAACTCTCGCACTAGACTGGCCCTCGAGACTTGGGAGGTTGGGGTTCGAACCCAGCCGGGTGCACTGAGGTGGTTTGAGCCTAAATGGTTTCCCACTTTCTCTTCACGCAAATGTGGATGCACTTCCTATAAATTAAACCTACCCAATCCCTAACCCATTAGAGTAATTAGTACATAGGCTATAGCCCTAACGGGCAGTAAGACGTGGTGTTAAAAAAAAAGGATAGTTTTTGGTGACTAGTTTTCAAAAACCATTAGCAACTTGTGCACTTAGTAAAATAAAAAAACATAGGCCTATGGTAAACAAATTTAAAATACTCAAATTAAAAATATTAGCTAAATAAAATGATTTATTATTTGGATTTAACACAGAGATCCATATAAGTGTAATTATCAAATCTTCGAATGATATTGTCTCAGCTGATCCATTAATTAAAAAGTGAATATACGCTATAATAAAGTATATGCGATTCTGTCGTAGGCCTACTTTTTATTTGTTATTCTTGGCCATTTCAAACATATGCCGGCCAAAAAAAGAGAAATGGTTTCCTGTCTGTGTGGGTGTCATCACATTTTTGTACATATGATTACGGCCACATTTTTTTTAGCTACGGTCACTGATAGGCTATTTTGTAAAATATATTTATGATCTGTATTAAATCAGACTATGATTCAAAGAATGCTACGTTCTTATTTTCCTCCCTGCTTCGTTTTAATATTTTTATCATTAACATCCACTATGATTCCTTTTAGATGGAGAAAGATTCAAAAGCTCGGTTTGACTGCCACGTACAAAGACGAAAACTATGATGGAGGGAGATCGCTCCACTACTGTTTTGGGCTCACTTACTTGAGGCCCGAAGAAGTAGAAGACGCTTTCTGCGTTCTGATCAGCATCCAGCCAGCTGATACAAAAATGACGAGCTTCGCAGATTACCTAACTGAAACATATATAGATGAGATGGAGCAAGCGACATTCCCGCCGCGCATTTGGGCAGCTGACTCACCGGACTTGGAGGACAACAAATGCGTGCGAGAGCTACCATTCTAGATTTTACATATAGCTACTATTGACTATGTTTTAAAAACGGAAATTTCACTTTGATATAATATTGTTTGATTTTTAGCTAAATATAGTTAACTAAATTATATTTTTTGACTTGTGTCCTTCTTACCGCCAGACATAGCATTAATATTTGTTTATGTTCAGAGTTGGCGCAATTCGGGTTCTGTCTTGGGAAGGGGGATATTGGCGCAATTCGGGTCCAGTCTGGGGGGGCACTTTTAAGCTCTTGGCGCAATTCGGGTCCGAGCTAAGAGAATTGGCGCAATTCGGGCGAGCCCATAAATCATCATAATCTAGCGATATAAAATGTCCACGATTATTATGCTTTGCTTTATAAAAAAAAGTTCTAAGATTGACGAACCTCGCGTCGCCATCCCCAAGACGCGTAGTTTGTTATACTCGTGTCTGTGGATGGGCACGGTGCTCAAGCCACTACTGATTCGTCATCTGACGGACCACATGTAGGGAGTGATATAGAAAGAAAAGTATCGATCCTGTACTCATTTAAAGTAGGCCTAAAGGGGAAAAAAAAAATCGATATCGTGCTAGTATCAATAACAATAAGTATCGGTATCGAAACTTTAATCTGGAAAAAAGTTTTTTATCACGTAATAATTTCAACTTTTGCATAATAATTGTATTGTCATATCTAGTTAAACACAGAAAACAATAATGATTTAACCATATTATAGTATATTTAGACCTACCGTGTCTGTTGTGTGTTGGAACTACGAAGATCTGATAGATAATATAAAATATGTTACCATACAGCTCTCAAAATGTATATGAAAATTTAGCTGATGGAAAGTTATTTACTAGCTTAATATGATTAGTAATATATTTTTTCAATCTATATTGTACCCTTCTTTAAACATAGTAAGCATTTCAACCCAGCATGAGGTAGGATAGCAAAATAAATTGTTACTTTCGACACAGATCAGATACCGGAGCGAGAGCGGAAAAATCAGTAAAAGTATTAACCATAAAAATACTAGTATCGATACTTTTTCCCCATCCATAGCCACAGGCCTTTAATGTTTCAAGTATTAACAGGAAATTCACGGGAACGCCAGAGCCGTACCAAGCCAACGCGCATCTATCGATCCCACGACCTGTGATAATGTACCCTACGAGCCGAATTCGTCCAAACACGCGCCGTGTGAACGGGCCTTTATGGAGGACAAACCACTAAACCAACCCTGCCAATACGAGAAGTTTTGAAATATCGTGATGGCGTGAAGGAAACCCATTTTACTGGTATACTACCTCCCACCCCCTTTCAATGTGGACATGAAAAGATAATCTTGGCATGTTTGAGCGTAGACTTTTCCTTTTGTGTGAAAACGTAATTGACCAGGTTCCGTGAAAAAAAAAACCACTCGCTTGACTTTGAGAGGGGAAGTGAATCCAATTGCCAGATAATGTGTTCATCTGACTAATGATTGATTTTTGGGGGGATCTTATAGAGGAACGCGAGTTAAAAGTCCGTATTTTAAAGTAAAAAACTATTTTGACCCAAATTTAAAAAAATGTTTCAGTAGATCCCTTTGGTTAAATTTTTAACAATTACAGGCCGCTCTTGAAAATTTGTCAAGGGCATCGGAAATTTGACCAGCACTTTGCCTTGGTATTTTACAATTTTTTTAAAGTTGAAATTGATAGGCCTATGCGTAGGAAAATGAAACTAAATGTATCCACTGAAGCTATATTTGATTTATTTTGACCAAAAAAGATTTTTGATGAAAAAAATTAAATTACCAATTAAACTTTTAAGCGCCTCATCTAGTTTACCGATGACCGGGAGGATCGAGTTTCGAACCCCAACCGGTTGTACTGGGGGTGGTTCCTCCTAAACGATTTCATACTAAAATACGAGTACATTTCCTCCAAACTTAGCCTTCTCTACCTTATTGGGGCGGATATCTCAGACGGGTAGTTAGACATAGTGCACAGACAAGAATTATTAGTCGACAATTTCATTATTCATTAATGTACAAGCTATTATAGTTTTAAAACTATGTGATGCTTTCTTTTTCGGCAACTGGAGTATTTTAGTTGTAAGAACATGCACATAAACAAATATTTTGTTTTCATGATATTCTTGGCAATTTTTAATTTGTTAAAAAATATAACAGAAAAAACTATCTCTACGCTTTATGTGTTGGATACAGCCCTTTTGGTTTTAAAACGAGCTGGAATGTGAGCGACGCTACCTGGTCGTCACCGGAACTAAAGTTCCCTGAACTGTGAAGTACGAACTACAGTTCCAACGGTCCTGAAGAGATCTGTGTGTTGGGTAAACACTTCGCGAGCCGCCACTGGTTGAGCGCGAGTCAAGGAACGTCACCGTGAAGCGATGGCCCAGCTGATCGCCGCTGACGTCACAAGGACAAAGCGTGACGTCAGCTGGGATGAGAGGATGGCCCCTAGTATTGTGCAGAGAATTCCCTCCACACCACCGCAGGAGGATATAAACATACTGTGTGCCATTTACATACTTGCAACACATGCGACACATGTTCGGTAGGCACTCGACTACAGTGCACCCAAAATATCAGTGAGGAAAAGGGGGGAGGATCTGCCCTGCGGGCAGCCTTCTCTACCAAAGATCAAACAGGAGCAGAAAAGAACTAGTTTGTATTTAGCTAAGCTATGACATTATGCTTTACTCGGTAACTTCTCTCTAAGGATCGTGGTCGGAGAGAAAATTATATTTTATAGATGCTTACATGCAAAGCAAATGTTATAAATAACTTTTTTCTTATCCTTGCCTCTCCACACCCGCCATTTCCATTGTTTCTTACCGAACTTGTTTCCACAGGTAGGCCAGATGTTTTCCCGTCAGAGTTTGAGATTTAAATATTTTTGAGTAGTAATAGATGGAATTATATATTAGGGTTGCTGATGACTTAGCATTAATTCTAAATGTATACTTATGTGATTACATGATTAATATAATAATCTTTTAATACACATCAGTAGTGTACCCACGGGGGCTTGAGCCCACCCTACCATAGTTTGGGGATGCCCCAAGATTTACGAGGATCCAAAAATAAAATAAAATGGGTGGTCGGGGGCAGTATGAAACTAAATGTGACCACCGTATAGACCTTGTTTTATAAATAATATAAGGATATACACATTTACCTAATATATATAATTGATGATGTTTGTGACAAGTAGGCTTACTAAGACAATTTTAATTTAGGTATTATTTTGTTGGATTATCACATTTATAATAGTAAAAATATAAATGATCAAGTTGACAATTACCAATAAAAAACCTTCCAGGTGTATATAATGGTAAACAAAAAATTTACCTCTGGCGAATTGGGGGGGGGGGACCTTCCCCAAAATCCCATTGACACACCCACCCACCCCCCTCACACTTCACAATCCTGGGTATGCTACTGACACATGCAAACAAAAGTAAAGGTTTTATTTAATTTTTCTTTCAGGTAGGTAGCCTATAAATTAAAATAATTTTTTGAAATGACACCATTACCATTATAATTTATTGGCCAATAATTAAGCTAAACAGTCTAATTACAAATGAAATCTAGAAATCATATTTTACCAATTTACATATGACTCAAGTAAAAGTCTTTCACTTTAGTTTTAAAAAATATTTCAAACAGTTTTGGTGAGAGCTACAAGACATACTCTCCTCACTAAAAAATGAGAACACTTTTAAAACATCAATCAATTTGATGTATTTTGTAAAATAAGTTTTAAGTTAAATTCCAGGCAATATTTATGGCCACTCATAGAAGTATTTGCAGATTAGGCTAAAAACAATTAAGAGTTTAAAATAGTTTGAACTAAATTTGTTAGATAAATTATTAATAGTTTCTCTAGGAAGTATATTCATACCAAATTTTGGATAAGCGGTCCAAATTACCCACTCAGAGTTGTGCTTTGGACCATTCAACCACCAAAGTGGGTCCATTCATAGCTAAACAACATACTATTTATATACTATGTGTTCCGACAAAAATAATGCCGAAATGTATGTTTCATCTTACAAAAATTCTAGACCGGTAGATGGTGACTTATTAATTTTTGGAAAATCTAGCATAGGAGGCTGTTATCTCAGTGAAAACTTTCAAGATAACTCAATGCAGTATACCTAGTCTATGTTTAATGTTGGCTACGTACAAAAACCACTAGTATAATGAATTTGAGTAAATTGATAAGAATGAACACATAAACAAAATTAACTATGAATAATTTATTTATCCTATGACACCTCTCAACCCCCCATCAATCCTAATTACGGCTTTGTATTGAGCTCATGGCATAAAACATAGTAGCCTAATTATAGGAAATTACACTTATTGGATCATGGTTTAAGGAAAGTGTGTCAATAATGACACACAGATATACCAACATTATTTGATCCCTCCTACACAAGAGAAGCTTTTAAGGAAAACCAAGTTGAGGTGGAAGAGAGCACAAGTTGAGTAAGATCTGAGTTTGTACCATTTTTATAGTCGGTAGTTTCCAACCTTTTGAGAGGTTTGATCTCAATTTCTCTCTTTAAGACTATCACAGCCCCTTGATAGCTTATAAGCATTTAAATCCTTGTTTTTAAATCTTTTTCACTGTTTCTTACCACCTGTTGAGGCTATTCACATTTAATTACAAAAGTGGGGTTGTAGAACAGAGAGGGATTTTCAGATGTTATGCTAGCAGCGTCCCAAGGCTGCCACAGTAAAATAAGTCAGAGAGAAACACGTCTAAACCCTTGAACACTCTATGTTGACAAAGGACAGGACTATGGTTGGTCTAAGAGCACTGCTGCTCTAGCGGACTTCCTCGGCAACTCTTTCTCCACTTTCCCCCCCCCCCTTCCTTTTCCCTCATTACATGTCCACATTTGGTCCTGTTTAGAGTTAGAAAAAACCGTATATAACGGGTGACCCCTAGGTTCATTGGACTATAGTTCATTATATTATATCCTCGAAGGAGGAACCTCTGCTTTAGCACATGAAGGAGAAACTGGTGGTCTCGATGTTTGGGTCGTGGGTCTCACCGCCTCGACAATCTCGGCTGACGTATCAAATATTTGACAAATGTCCAAGTCCTTTAGACTTGTTGTAGTAGTCAAGGAAACTAATTTTTTTTTCTGTTAGCCGAAAAAAATTTAATGTATTCTAAGTCCTAAGAGTTACTAAGTTTTGTTTATGTGTCCTAACTTAGTTTAGTTAACATTTTAGAAAACATTCTAAAATACTCTTTCGTAAGGAGTGTAAGATATGATAAAATAATAGAGACTTAGATAATTATCTAAGTCTGTATTATTTTATCATTAGTTTAGTTAATCGAAGCGGCTAAAATGTCCTTCAGACTAGGTGCCGTAGTCAAAGAGACTAATTGTGTTTCTGTTAGTCGAAGAAGCTGTAATGTTTTCTAAGTCCTTCAGGCTCATTATTTTAGTCAGAATGACTAAATTTGGTTTTGTGTCAATCTGACTTAATTTCTTTAGTCAAATAGTCTGACTATATATTTTCCCTATGTCCATATAACATAGTTTAAATACTGGGGCTTTGAGCTCTATATATAATAAGGACCTTGCTTTAAGGTTCCTTCTTCTCCATAAGTTCATTATTCCGTTTTAAGTCCTTATGACTTCACAATATCCCATGACGCCATGGACGTCATGCTCACTTGTTCAATTTTTTTATAGCTACAAGCAGGTTTTCTAACACCTTTATTTGAGGACCTAGTTAGGTCAGTATCTCACAGAATTCTTGTTGGCACCCCTGTTTCTGTGTAACTATTTTGGGTGAACAAAGTGCGGAGCACGGCTAGTGTTGTATAGTAGCACGCACAGATAGTATTTTCATTTGCCCCTTGTTGGCAACTCATTAGGCCAAGTGTTTAAAGTTAGTGTGTACTAGATTTTATGTATACCCCAGGGAGTGGGTAATGTGTATAAATGTACTATTGAGTGCTCTGGCAGTACCCACTGGGAAAGGACCGGCCATAGTACAATTTTGTGTTGACACCTGATTGTTAACCATCTGCTAGTGTAATTCACAGACTGTCCTCTTACCATTTATTAATTAGTGTTTCTATGGGACCTTTCTTAATTTCAAATCAAGCTAGCTAGCTTGGCCGACATTTAGCTAAGTAACTTTAAAACTATAGGGTTTACAGTTATTTTTTTATTAGTAAATAATTCGCCTGTTTTCTGTTTGGACCCTTCTGGTGGTAGTCTGGCGCTAGCCCGGCTGTTTTGGAATCCAATACTCTCTATCAACTTAACTTCCTTTTGACTGTTACCTTCCCGTGCTACGGGAAGTTCCTATATTTTTGGAGTTGTTAAATCCTATCATATTTGTCAGTTTAAAATTTAATGTTTTCCTTTATATTTCTAAAAGTTATATGTTTTCCTTAATCAATTTAACGGACATTTATTACTGTTTTCCTGCTATCAATTGTAACCCTATATCATATTTTTATGTTTTTTATAATAAATCTATTATTATTACCTATTTAATTCTCTTACGTTATTATTAGCACCACATCTTACTACCCATTCGGGTTATAAGCACTTACGCTAATGTGTAATGGTAGGGTGATTGTGTAGATGAAATGGAGGACCTACAGTTTAACGTGGAATCCGAACCACGGTGGAGGCCTGGCATTCCCCACATTCACAAGATGTCTTCTTACTCTTATGAAATATTTCCCAGTCTCTACTTTATTATACATTTACTTTGTAATAGTTATTGTTACCTCCTCTACATATTAGGGTGAAGGGGAAGTGATGATATAAGCCTTACCTTAAAAGAGTTACAAAAACAAAAAATAATCATTCACAATGGAATACAATCATAAAGTCTACCCTGGAGGATATAGAGTAGTCAGTTTTGATGTTAAATGTTAGGTTAATAGAGTGCTAATAATTTTTACAGTTAGTTCCCTCTGGGGACTGTATTTCTGGAACCATTCCTGTTTATAAAAAAAATTTGTCAAAGATTCTATAATTATTTTTTTTGACCCAGAGTAGGGTCAGGTAAAGAAGGATACTCACCATTAAGCCCATATTTCTCCTGGTTCCTCTTCACCTGGTCTTGCGCAAGACCTTTCTCTGCATCAGTTCCAAAGTAATTTAAAACTTCATCCACGGTTTTGGCGTGGGCGTCGTCCATGGCTGCTTCTTATGCAGACTTCACTCGTTGAGATTTACAGTCTCCTGGCGTTCATTCACAAACACCAAAAGACGCTGGCAAGTTCTGAAATTAAAAATATAAAAATGTTATTTTTTAAGAGGTTACAGAAAATACATTAAAAGGAATACCAAATTACCTTCTCAATCAAAACTCTTTTTAAAGTGAAGAGTATCTAGAAAAGGTTAACTTGAAATGCATATATAAAACCTAAACAAACTTTTGGAACTATTATATGAGTGAAATTAATTCATTTAAATGGTAACTCTTCAAGTTACCCTATAATGTATTTTCTTCAAATTATCAATCCTTAAGGTGGGTGTGTAGAAAGCATCTTAAAGTCAGTATTTTTGGTCAAAATAAATAAAATCTCTCCTGTAGTTACATCATTTAATCGGCTACACACAGCGACCTCAATATCAATCAAGGGTGTTCGGGGATTAAATGACAATTTTTTCTCTTCATTTAAATAGTTTATAATCTAATACCGCTATGATAATGATAGATATTCAACAACTGTTGATATCACCAAGTTAAGAAAAATAAACTATGTTTCTACTGGAACAATATTTGATTTTTTAGACCATAAAAAGCTTTGATAAAAAAACTGCAAAAATACTGCCCTTAACTCGTGTTCCCTTCAACCCCACTTTAAACACATTATATTATTCAATTTTCTAAGATTAATAAGAACTTATTTCCCAAGCCATATAAGGAAGAGTGTTGGTTCGTGGAGTCTGGGAAACAGGATACAGAATGAAGATTAATGTTAAGCACTGCTCAAAAAAATAAATAACTGTAAACACAAAGTCAATGGTTGACACACAATAATATTAGGTTTACATACATTTTAGCAATCTGTGTTGGGTTGAATGGAAAGACAGAGTGGAAATTTTTGGTTTATAAATAATAGTAGCTTATGGTTAATCTTATACCCAATAACATACCATCTGAGTTTTTACTGATGTAGGGACATCAACTACTTTATACTGGAACTATAATTCAGACACAAAAATGTTGAACTATATAAGTTATTTTAATGTGGATTTTTTCAGGCTCGAGACACTACATGGCTTATTGTTTTGAACAACATCTATAATACATATTTAATGCATTCATATTACACCTATTTTTGAAGCAGTACTATATATATAAAAAAAGTAGGCTATGTTTGCACTAAGGACATGTACAAAAGTGTGCCCCCTACCAAAATTACCCTCGACTTTGTTTACAAAGAATGGTGGTATGCCTTCTAGTAGTTAGAATTATGTTTATAATATGGTAACCCATTATAAGTTACATAAAATTGGCATACAGTATTCAAATTATAAGAGTACTGTCTTGCACAATATCAGCTAAAAGGTCTTAAATGGAGGTCTTTATTAGCTATGACTCAGCCATTTAATGCTGCAGTGTGTGTGAGTAGAAAATATACTTTCAAGTCAAGTTTTGTTGTGCACCACATATTACTCGGTAGTAGTTTGTGTTATTCGCATATATACACTAAAGTGAAGGCCTACATAGGACTGAAAAATGTATAATTTATAGGGATATAGTAGGTACTTTCAATTGCTGGGAAAGATACAGTTTAGAAAATTAAAACACCCTGGGTACACATGACACGAGTCAAACCACCTCTTCTCGGTAATCAGTAAACCAGATGAGGTGATGCTCACCTCCCCCACCCCTTCCCCCAAACAAACACACCAATATAGGTTTGAGAAACCATCATGATTTTAATCAAATAAAATGGGACCAGTTAAACTTGTGAACATTATCAATAACAAATATGCTACATTTACTTGCACGCTTTGACACCAACCCTTTTGCCCCCCCCCCCTCCTTGCCCTTTCACATGTTTTATTAAACATCGGTGAAAGCACACAGTTTACAATAAATAGCCTTATGCATACAGTACTATTTATTAGGTATACAACATATCATTTTTGGTTGGTTTCTAGGCAAAAACTTTAGCCAGCCAAGTTATCAGACTGTATATTTTACATCATAAAACCCGCCTCGGTGGCGTAGTTGGCTAACACGCTTGTAGTGTTAAAGCTCGGCTGCCGAGGACGGGGAGATCGAGGTTCGAATCTCGGTCGGGTGAACTGGTTTTTTTTTTCCTAAATAGTTTTCCACTCTCCCTCCACGCAAATGCGGGTTCACTTCCTCTAATTTAACCTTCCCAAGTCCTAATCCATTAGAGTAATTAGTACTTAAAGCGTAAACCCGAACGGGTAGTAAGACGTGGTGCTAAATATTATATTATAAAAATATACATCATAAAAATTTATCAATGGTGAATTGATGACTAGGGGATTAAGTGTTGAATCTGTTCTAGAATTATAAACGCGAGACAGTAAGTTTTCCCTATATTTTCTGTGAAATAGTTTCAACTGATTAAATGGAACTAATGTAATCGAGATATAGATATCCCAAATTAAATTTTTTTAAAAGTACTTAAGATTAATTTTTCCTTAGAGTGTTAACACCAGAAACATCAACAAATGAGCTCCAGTGGCCGCACGGTCTAATGTGCTACTCTTGCAATAGACTAGACTGTCGATAATAGGGAGATCAGTCTAGGACTCCGAGGGAGGTTTTCCACTCTTATTTCATGCATAGGTGGTTACAGTTACTCTATATTCAAACTTCCTCATCTCTAACACATTAGCGTAATTAGTGCCTACATAGATGTATAACCCGAACGGGTAGTAAGACGCAGTGCTAAAAATAAAAGTAGTAAAGAAACCAATGAATGCAAGCCTTTGTAGAGCCGTTATGTTCATAAATCATACTTCAATTTTTTAACATTAATAAGTTATTTAAAATAATTTTAAGGTCGGCTTGACTTTTGTATCCCCTCCTATCCTCCGTGTTTCCTATCTACCCCTCCCCCACACTCGTGCCCCCATCTTATAACTCACTATTTTTTTGAAGTATAATAAGCTCTAGGTGCAAGCTCTACAATTTAACCCCTCCACCGCAAGCTGCCACCAGAGAAAATTTTCCGATTCAAAATTTCTTTGAAAATTTTCATCTCTATCTAGAATTAGTTATAATTTGAACGCTGTGTGCTAGTTAGTCAATTATGAAAGAGCAAGTAAAAAAAAAAAGAACAAGGAATAATTAATCATTTAAACATTATCAAAAACTTAACAGAAAGTTGGTAAAAACAAAGGTACTATACCAGTATAATTTCTATGTGGTTAGACTACATTACCAGTACTGTAACTGTATGTAAAATCTTGAAATTAAATAAAATTTATTGTAAATTAGTTCATTAACTATGTAAATTTAATACAAAAAAATGTGGAAAAAAATAGTTTTAGTAGTATAAAACTTAAGTTTTATTTATTCATTTATTTTTAGAGGTATTAAACATGCACTTTCTGAACCTACTGATTATATCAGTACATTACTTGTAAATGAACATACTAGATCGGACAACACCGAGCTCCCAGTCGTTAATCCATCACTGTGAAAGAGGAAACCCACATTTCATCAATGACACATTTTTCAAACCTGGTACGCTTAACTCAGCAGACAGACTTGTTATCAACCGAGTTGGGAGATTAAACCAACTTAAATTTAATTTCAAGCTTAAAATCAAGTCATTTGTATAACTACTGGAGATTGGATATAAAAAAATTAGTTTCCAAATTGACATAAATTTATTCTTTATCGCACACTAACCTAGAAATATAACGCTGTATTATAATGCTATCTGAGAGGAAAAAGGATATGAGAAATTTATAAATAGTGTATTATGTATGTAGGCCCTAGGTTATGTTTTAGAAATAGGGTCAATTTTGTCTCGTAATAGGAACTATATGTCAGATTTCACACATTCTAATCTCAGATATGCCAGGTTCATAATGTAGGTTTCTTAGCTTAAAATAAAGTCTAACCTGACTTTACTTAGTGGATCAGTAGATGATATGAAATAAAACTAATGGTTCTGTTTTGTGTGGTGAAAAAATAGGTTAATGTGCCCTATGTTAGAAAATAGCTTAGGTACATTAAATAATTGTAAGATAAAAAGTTTTAGTTCTAATACTTTAATAAGTAATTTAGTGTGTGTTAGGCTACTTGTCTCTAAAAAAAATTAGACATGTTATTAGGTTTTTTTCTATTCCTGTATCTTACTCTCCTTTCAGGTTTTAGGCATACACATATTATAATTATTAATGAGGTAGGGGTGAGGGCATTTGAGAGGCGTTGAAGTGGGTAATAGGATTTTAAATTAAAACTATATCTCAATATTCTCAACCCAACATTTTACGCAATATTTTAGAAAATTAAACCTTGTCCGTTCCTATAGAACTAAGGGTACTATGATCTTAAGTATTTAAGTGATTTTACCAACTTTCCTTCAGACAAATATCAGCTAAAGTAATGATAGGTAACTTACATTTTGTAATTTTTGATTAAAGGTTACTGGCAAGCCTTCCTAAATAGTTTTGACTAGTTCTTGAATTCATAGACATAAAACTATTTGTGGCACACGTAGATTAGATTTTATTTATAAAACATATTAATTTGATGTTCTTAGGTTCTTGGCAAATTACCATATTTCCATTTTAGCAGAGGTGTTGATCCTCATTTTTAGCTTATGAAGGTTCTTTATGACAGTTTATAGGTCTAATTTATGTAACAAAAGTAGCCTATATGTTCATACTTTTTTTTTAAACTTTTATGACCTTATTGATACTCTGTTTTAACACGAAAAATGAATCTACATTTAGCTCGAGTATTAGATTAAAATATTTTTCTCTATAAAATTAACATGTGGACTGACCACAACAGGCCATATTAAATGAGGTGAGCCTATGTTATAATGTAATATGTAATATTTAGAAAAATTTGAAAAATAAAGCAAGAGTTCCACTTAAAAAAACAGTATGAAGTTAACCTAAGTATATTTACAAATTTACTTTATGGAAGGTTGAAATTCTTGGGTTATTAAAAACTGTGCATACAGACTAATTTAAAACCTACTTTCCTTTAATAAGGGTTGTTTTAAGAGAATGAACCATAGGCCCTAATCAAGGATGAGCTGAAATTAATGTAATGTTTTGCTAAAAAGTGAAATCAAATGACCAAATAAAACATCTGTATATCTAAAAATAAAACAATATAGGCTTTTTTTTGTAGTTGGCCTAGTCCTTTAGGTTAATGTACCTATTTATAATTTGCCAGGAGCATTGGTTCAACGGTTGAATCTTTTATGAATGCTATTTAGCTCAATTAAAACAATTTAAATCAACAAATTAAATAGTCTATAAAATAAATGTAATCAATTAAACACACTGCAAAAAAGTATATGGCACATTTAGGAATTAAAAACCGGAAATGATAACGTAAAACTTACCAAAGAGCCAAGGTTTCTTGGCATATAAATTCTACACGGCGAAATATGTTACACTTAAAAAACTTAAAAATCATAGATACGTCTCTTACTCTATCTACACAAATACGTTGTGCATCACCAACTACAATAAACTATCATAAATAACATAAAACAATAGGCGTGGAACGGCACATTAATGAGAAATTCATGATTTACAAATCCTTCGCCTTGTGACGTGCTTCTCTCTAGCCCAACAAAACTTGTTCTGCTTGCGCAGTGACACTACGTGGAACGTTTTCGAACTAAATTGTTTCCAATGACTTCTTAAAAATATTTTATAAAACTGTATGAGATTGTAAGAATATATAAATAAACAATAGATTATACATATATTTTAAATAATAATTTAATGTGTAATTTCTTGCTAGTAAGTTTATGGCAAAAATGTTTCCAATGCAAAAATTGTGATCAGAGAGCATGCCTCATGTGGAGTAATTTCATTGGTTCACGGAGAAAAAGCACGTGACCATTACCCAAGGTTTCCCAACGTGCTTTTTACGCGCTATCTTTAAAAAGAAAATAGTCCCGTACAAACCACACTTGGTTAATTGTAACATAATTATAAGTCTTTAAATCATATAAAATTACTAATATGGTAATAGTATATATTTAAAATTGACATTGGTCTTATTAATGAATGAATGATAATTTATACCAAATAGCTTAAATTTAAAAAAAATTATACATCTTTGAACAGAAAATTTGACATAATCAATGACATACAATACGTGTACACATTTTATTTTAAAATTATACTATCTATAAAACTATAATATACTCGATTGTTTTACCTGCGGAAACAATCCTAGAACGAACCAAACAGAAGCTAAAAGGCTACTTCAAAGCGATCTCTCGCACCGTCCCATCGTTTTTGCCCCCGGGGAAAAGGCCATGTTGCCAAATCGCTCACCGGGGAGCGGACACTTTTAGCACATTGGATGACTTTCTTAATTATTTTGGCAAGGAGAGCAAAAAGATGTCGGTCTGAGCCAGCAGGCTAGGTAAAACGAGGACAGAGATAGGAATGAAGGCTAGCACTATTAGAATCTGACCCGGCTGGCCAAGGATTAT
Organism: Timema douglasi; assembly: GCA_901482245.1. Taxonomy (NCBI): domain Eukaryota; kingdom Metazoa; phylum Arthropoda; class Insecta; order Phasmatodea; family Timematidae; genus Timema; species Timema douglasi. The sequence goes on along the minus strand of CABEEJ010000248.1, from coordinate 169,073 downwards.
CATAGTAGAGGAGATGGACACAAGAGAACACGACTAAGTCGAGGAAGCGACTGACCAATCAGATGTATAGCCTTACCATTCAATATTTAGATTATTTTATTATTACATTATTCATTTTTCTGCTTATACCTACATTATACTCTCTTAATGAAGGTTTACCTATCATTAAAATTATTTACCTACTACCTCATTGTTATTTTATTACCCCTTCTCTACCTCCAAAGCTCAGCCTTTTTTTATGCTTCACGTCTTACTACCCGTTCCGGCTATCCACGTATTTAACTAATTTGATTTTTTTTTGTCCCCACGTCTCACTTATTTTAGATACGCCAGGAACGGGCCGAAAGAAAAACCTTTTCGTTCAGACCTAGTGTGTTTTATAGAGTAATGATATTAACCTTTTTTGTTCAAGTAGCCCCAAATATAGTTTATCTTCAATGTTGTACCCTCAAAGTTGTTGGTACGTAATGTAAGTTATACATATTCTTTAATCTACTTCGAGAATATATACAATTATTTATATCCAAAGCAATGCTTTAAATAATAAGTTTTGAATGAAAAATAATTATACTTATATACATGTATATTTTTTTAAAATTTTTACTTAGGTTGCTCCTTGAGATGTATTGGCGTACACCCGAGGGTATGCTTACCACAGGTTGAAAGCCACCTTTCTAGACAGGTGTTACCCTAACTCTCAGAAGTCGAGTACCCCTTTCGGTGCTATGGTCTACACACTACATACATTTTTTGTGTATCAATATTGTAGTATTTTACTATCTTGTTGGTATTATTTTTTATTATCGGTAGGTCCTATTAACTATAAAAAGTTACTGCTGCAGATGAGTGTACGTGTAAATATATTAAAGTTATATTATTATTATTATTATTATTATTATTATTATTATTATTAGCACCGCGTATTACAACCCGTTCGGGTTATACGCCCCAGGATTGAACCCCGGCCGCCAGCATAGAAGTCTGACACTTTACCCCTAGACCGCCAGGTCACCTTAAAGTTATAATATTACATTTTAAAATGTAAAACATGTTTTTATTTCTAAGTTTAATTGTATTTAATAAGGCTGAGTTTAGATCTGAAAGACCATGATTCGATAATATGGGGCTACCGTCAGATTTTAACATGTGTACAAACTTATCCTTGAGTTTTCTGGGACGTTATTACACATGATTCCCGTTTACAAGGAGGTCAAGGTTCGAACCCTAGCTGAACGCAGTGGGTATTATTTTTTATTAAGGTTTGTCCAGCCCATTTTTTCAATTAAACGCAGTCACTACCCTCCTAATGACTACCCTATAGATTACATTTTTGGTGATTTTTAAATGAAGATAAAAAGTTGTCATTAAATTCCAAAACACCCTTGACAAACATTCAAGAACGGTTGAGATCACAATGTGAAGAAAATTAAGCTTTATATTTCTACAGAATAGTTATTTGATTTATTTTGACCGAAAACAATTTTGGTAACTATAAAAACTGCAAAAATACTTCCCTTAACTCATCCTTCCTTCCACCCCACCTTAAGTTAAATTGATTTTAGATAGTTACATATATAAATCGTACTAGTTAAATATACAGTAATCCCTATAGTTTGAATTGAGTGGGATCGGGCCCATCTCTAACATTAGAAAACTCGAATAAAAATAGTAGCTCCCAACATAAACCCGATTTTCTTAGTGAATTTCCAACTTTTCTGCTGTGTACAACCACTCTTTCTTTACATCACCATGGAAACCCTGTTTTGTGCATGATTGTATATTGGAGGGATGAATTTTTTCGCTTTGGTTTAAAGTAATAATAACTCAATTCTTACTTTAGTAGTATGATGCAATAAAGAGATTGCTGGGAGAGAGGTCGTTTTAAAGTTCTTTAAGGTGTTTGATTACATTTTAGCGTAATATTTATATTTAGCAAATAACCACTAGTGTGTTTGAATTATATTTAATCAAGAAAATCGTGAATAAGTACGTATTATTAGGATTTGTAAAAAAACAAACCATCTCTCGTATTCGTCGTATTTTTCCGTTTAACCACTCATACAGTAGCCCCATGACTTCTTTGGTGCTGACTGACAGTTCACAGCTGACTTCTGACAGATGCTAAACACATGTTTTTGCAGATCATATGGTTCGACGTAGGGATACATAATTTGGTCTGGTAACTTTTCAAAGCTGTTAGCTGTCAGTCAACACCAAAGAAACCGTGGGGCTTCTGTACATAGTCCATCCTATGTAAAATGACGTTCCCTTTGACGTATCCCCTACCTAGAACTATTCAGATTCTAATAATCGTATACTTTAATAATATCAATGCGTTTCAAAGAGTTTTTCTTCCACCATTTTCTAGCTACTCGTTCCCGTGGCTTAGTGGTGGTCATCCACGGCTATAAGGGAATTTGGTTCGATTCCGAAAATACGGCTGTAGAACGTTAGACTCACTCCCACTGAAAAGCTAACCTTTTGGACCTATCTATACCCTGATGCTGGTTGAAAGAACAGTTTAGAAAATTCAAACATATTTATTTCCGGTCAACATTGATAACATTTTACTATATTTATTGTATTTTATATGTAATGATAATATACATCAAAAAGGACAGCTGCAGATAAAATGACTTGATCTATGAATATATTAGAATCGTTTTAGTAATGTTAGTAATTTACAGATACTGTCCTTCCTACCAAAATCATACCTATAAACAGGACTTTTGGCGCAGCCTTAATAAGAAAATTGAAGGTCTTTTGGACCAACCAAGATAGTACGTTTGGACTAATGAGAAACAATATTTTCCCTTCTATCCTAACCTAACCTTTAACGTTAATAGCTTTTGAGAAGAAAGCGCCACAATAAATTACTATCGGTGCAGCGATACTTCACTTCACTCACCGCTGCGGGTTCAATGATTCATTAAAAATGAATACCCAATGACCGTCAGCCCACTTATTTAGACAATTGAATTGTTGTTTCATGTGTTCATTAAAAGTAAAAATGTCTACTTTTATTAATTTTTAATAATCGTTAAAAAAAATAAAACAAAATGAACAGTAATAGCATGTGCATTGTTTACTGAATTCATTTTTCTTTTAATAAAATGGGTCTATTTAAATTTCGACCCGCTTCAGTGGCCGCATGGTCTAACGCACTATACTCATGTTAGACTAGACTGCCGAAGACGGGGAGATCGAGGTTTGATCCCGGTCGGGTGCACTGAGGGTATTTGATTCTAAAATGATTTTCCACTCTCCTTTCACGCAAATGCGGGTGCACTTCATCTCAATTAAACCTTCATAATCCCTAAACCATTCGTGTAATTAGTAGATAAGCGTATAACCCGAACGGGTAGTAAGATGTGGTGCTAATAAAAATTGACGTTTTAAACTGCGATTACCTGCGACTTTGGATTGGATTTAATCCTCAATTATTTACCAGTTTTCTTATTCGGGTTTACAGGTCGGGCAGCCTTTAATTCAATTTGTGTGTTGACGCTCTAAAAATTAAATGGTATTTGATAAGTCTTCATATGATCAATAAAATACGACACGTGTTACCAAATTATTTTTTCCATGGGGAAATTAATAATTGAAAATCACTCGCCAGAACTCACCTTAAGGCTGCCGCACTTAGCTATGTTTAAACGTTGGGCCAGTTTCATAGTCAGGTTGAGTACGCCTCAAGTGGGGCGTTATATTAAATACAAGATGACACCGCCCTAGACCGGAATCGAATGGAACAGTTTTTTTTTACGTATCACTGGTTCATCCCATTCGGGTTTAGGTAGGTGTCGTCTTGTATTTTGTATAACGCCACACTTGAGGCGTACTCAACCTGACTATGAAAATGGCCCGTGACTTAATACATTTTCGCATACATCGATACTGGATTTAGATTATTATTATTATTATTATTAGCACCGCGTCTTACTACCCGTTCGGGTTATACGCACTTAAGCTAATATGCAATGGTAGTGTGATTGTGAGATGAAATGAAGGAGCTACAGTTTAACGTGGAATCCGAACCACGGTGGAGGCCTGGCATTCCTCACATTCACAAGATGTCTTGTCAGAGGTGAAGGAAGAGTTTGGTAATCAGATAAATCTTTGCCGGGACCGAGGATCGAACCCCGGCCGCCAGCATAGAAGTCTGACACCTTACCCATAGACCGCCAGGTCACCGATCTGGCTTTAGAAACGAGTTAGAAGTAAACAAACACACAAATTAGGAATTAACGGATGTTTTCACAACCACACCAAATGTTCTACACCGGAATATAAGAGATGATCCATCTATTCAAATAGCGATAGAGTTGTGTGTGTAGTATTAGGTATACTGTCCTAAGTTAAGATGTTTTTTGATCAGAAAGTCCTACTAACTGTTCAGGTTATATGCGTCTATGATAATTATTCTGATGGGGTAGGGATGAGGAAATAAGTATTCTAGAGGTAATATACCCGTATTGCGTGGAAGGAGAGTGGGAAACCATTTAGGAAAAAATCACCCTCAGTAGACCCGACCGTGATTTGAACCCTAATATCCCCGTCATCAGTAGACCAGTCCACCATGAGAGTGACGCCTTAAACCGTTAGGCCATTGAAACGGGTAAGCTAGTTTTAAATAATGTGTCGAATTTTTTTTTTCTAGCCCACATCTTATTAACCGTCCTGGCTCTCAGCATTTAATTCCACTAATTAAATGAGGAGGGTAGAATTTAGAGGAAAATATATCCGTATTTTCGAGAAAGTGGTAAATCTTTTTTAAAAAAACACCCTTATTACAGCCGCCCGTGATTCAAGACCAGACTTCCTCGTGAGTGATAAACTAGATAGACTCCTTGGTTCGCGTGTCACACCGATGAGGGTATGATAGAACCTGTTTGTTTAGAAAGTTAATAAAACAGTTTCATCTACTTAATGGTAAATGTATAGGCTTACACTACGAGGATCGACACGGTTCGACACGGTTCGACACGGGAAAACAAAAACCAAGAGAGAAAACTAGTAGTTCTACAAATAAAACGCTCAGAGTCCTTGTGCCAATACATATGAAGGGCACAGGGAGAAAAGGCGGTAAGTCCAATTTAAACTCTAATTGAGTTAGTGCTGTCATATTTTAGTCACGAAAACTCTCTTTAAGCTATGGTTAAAAGATATCTGTGTGGTATTTAAATTAATTAAAACGAACAGTATTTTCTGCGGCCCTTATGGGCATTTGCGTGGAAAGAGAATAGGACACCATTCAGAAAAAAACACCCTCGGTTTACCCAACAGGAATTCAAACCCTGATCTCCCCATCATGAGAAGGCCAGTCTAATATGAGAGTGACGCCTTAGACTGTTCGGCCATTGATCTGGGTTACTTAAAAGTAGCTCTATTTTTTTTTTATATGTAAGACTCTTCTAGTGAAAATTGAATTATGCTTTTACCAAACAAGCCCGCATCCTGTAAGAAAATACTTTCCAATATTATTTAATAAAAATCACAGAAGATAGAGTTTCAAGACAATTTTGGGAATAAATGTTTGCGTTATATACTTTGATTAACTAGCGTCTTAAATGGATTGAATTTCAATGATTAGTAATTAGGTTGTGAATGTAGGTAAAGCCAGAAAATGTAAGTGTTTTTGCAGTTTTTATAGCAAACTTTTTTTTTTGTAAAAAAATGCACCATTAAAAACATAAGACTATAATTTTCTTTATGGGGATATCAACGGTTGTTGAATATCTGCCATGAACATAGCGGCATTAGATCAAAAACTTTTTAAATGAGTAGAAAAAGGTTTCATGAAATTCCAGGACATCCTTGACATATATTCAAGAACTGTTGAGGTCACCAACACAATGTGAATAAAATTAAACTCTATTTTAGTACTGAATCAATAGTTTATTTATTTTTAATTTTTTTTATGTAAAAACAGTTTTCCTCGAGTTTTCTACATCCCCATATTAAGTACTACACTAACTAATCTTCTCATGTTGAGTTTTATAAACATTAGAAAAGTTTATATTGGCCTAGATATATTCACTAAGTTATCTTGTCGTTTAGTTACACCAAAATACCATATTAGTTTTCATTTGAGGGATATATATATATATATATATATATATATGTACACAAATACAACGACTATTATATCTCAAAGTCCAGGAAATACATTTTTTAAAATTTAATTTAAAACAGAAACATCTTTTAACCATAATCCTGAGTGTATTATAAAAGTCTCATGATTATCTAATAGATGAGAGCACCAACTCAATTACCCGCCTCGGTGGCGTAGTTGGCTAACGCGCTAATCGTGTTGAGCTCGACCGCCGAGGACGCGGAGATAGAGGTTCGAATCTCGGTCGGGTGAACTGGGGGTGGTTTTTCCCTAAATGGTTTCCCACTCTCCCTCCACGCAAATATGAGTTCACTTTCTCTAATTCAACCTTCCCAATTCCCAATCCATTAGCGTAATTAGTACTTAAAGCGTATAACCCGAAAGAGTAGTAACTGTAACTGTAACAAAGCCTGTGTTTTATGTGAGAAATTTCAAAAAAATCCTTTTTCCTCATTTCACCACCCGTGAGGGTATTTTGCATGGGTGGGAAAGAGTAATTACCAGCACCACGTCTTACTACCCGTTCGGGCTATACGCCTGCGTACTAATTACGCTAATGGCTTAATGAAGAGTAAGGTTGCATTTAGAGGAAGTGTACCCACATTTGCGTGGAGAACCATTTGGAAAAAAACCCTCAGTAAACCCAACCAAGACTCGAAAACTGGTCTCCCCGTCATCGGATGTCTAGTTTAATGCGTTAGTGACGACTTAAACCATGCGCCCACCAAAGTGGGTTGCTAGTATTCCTTATTAATAGAACACAAATTCGGTCACAATATGTCCTTTTGTGATTTTTTAAATAATATTATGCTAGGAATAGTGAAGTTTTTAAGAACCGTTGCGTCACCCACATACTCTGCAGTAGGCCCAAAAGTGACGCGAAAATATTAATATATTTCTAGGATGAGTAAAATAAGGCAAAAAAATAATAATTGTAAAAGGTCCATGCCGTGACCAGCATTGTTAAGATATTGCATTAAATTATAAAAATGATCTTTTAATAAACCAAATTTTATATCTTTTCTTTCCTTTTTTAGCACCGCTTCTTACTACCCGTTCGGGTTATACGTTTATGTACTAATTACGCTAGTGATTTTAGGGATTAGTAAGGTTATATATATTTATAAGAAGTGGACCAATTTTGGAAAAAAAAACATCTTTTGTACACCTGCTCAAGATTATAACCTAACTGTAGGTGACCTGGTGGTCTAGGGGTGAGGTGTCAGACTTCTGTGCAGGTGGCCGGAGTTCAATCCTCGGTCCTGGCACAGATTTATCTGATTACCAAACCCTTCCTTCACCTCTGACAAGAAATCTTGTGAATGTGGGGAATGCCAGGCCTCCACCGTGGTTCGGATTCCACGTTAAACTATAAGTCCTCCATTTCATCTCACCCTACCATTGCACATTAGCGTAAGTGCGTATAACCCGAACGGGTAGTAAGACGCGGTGCTAATAATAATAATAATAATAATAATAATAATAATAATATAACCTAACTTTCTCCGTCATCAGCAGTATATTCTGCTGCGAGAATAGCGCGTTAGACCATGTGCTATCAAAGTGAGTTTTTGTATCATACTACAAGCCAATATATAATTAATGTGGTTAGAACGCTTAACTGACTTAATTGGTCGGGGGTTTGATCTCAGGCAGTCAATTTAAGTGTAGTTTATTTTTATCCCTAATATGAGTTATTCATCTTTTCTTTAAATTAATGGTAGTACACTTACTTAAAAATCCACCCTTGTCATGTTTTCTTGGTTTCGTTGTTTTAAGCTTCTGATCGTCATAACTAGTATTAAAGCGTAATATAATGATATCTATAAAAGTGTTATTTTATTATACCCTCGTAATAAATATAGTTTTATTTTTTTATTTCTTATTAGGCTAAAAATATAAATCTGAAGTTATTTGCTAACTTTACTTTGTCATATGTAATATAAATTGTTCACGATAACTTTGTTTTTCTCTGCCATTTGAAAAGTTATCATAAACCGTATTCCTCCACCTTGCAATATTTATTTTGCGAGGACCGATCTTAGTATCTACCCAAACTAGCCATTTATTTACACTAATTGGTAAATGAGGAAAGTTGAATCTAGAGAAAAATTACCCTCACGTGGATAGAGGGGGTGAAAATCCATTTAAAGGAAAACTTCACAATACACCCAGCTGGGATTCGAACCTCAATCTTCACACCAGTAAACCAAACCAGATGAGATTTTTTTAAACTTTGTTTGTCTATCCATCCAGCGTATACGCATTTAATTACACTAATTTAATAGGGATTATGAAGATTGAATTTATAGTAAATATATCTGCATTTGTGGGAAAAGAGAATGAGAAACCATTTGAGAAAAACTACTCTTAGTACACCCGGCTTAGATTCTAACTCCGACCTTCTTCACAGAAGAAAGTCAGACTAGATGAGCTCAACATCTAGTACGCGTGCCCACAGGTGCGAGTCTTTATAAACATGATTGTCATTTTGGCAATCAAAGACCATTTATATCACATTTCGAAGTGACAAAAACGTATTTACAAACTGATAAATTAATATTAAACTGGTTTGATCAACTTATAAAAAAAAAAAAAAAAAGCCAAAGCAACCTTAAACGGGAAATAAACAAATAAACGAAAAAATAAATAAAATAGATGTATCAGTTTTTCCTTAAGTTTTTTTTTGTTATAAAATATTGCAGAATGTACGGTTTATGTGTTTATTTGGGAGGAACTTTTATAAGAAATGCTTTCTGGCACTTTAAAATGAAAGTTTAAAAGGTGAACGATATTGATTACATTCATCCTTATTTCATTAAAATGTCTACGGCATACACGTGTTAGAAAGTGTAATAAATCACCCGAATTTAGATAAACACATATATTCATTTAAACAAAAATAAGAGGGGTGTTTGCAGATAAATGTATCCTTATTGCAAAAATATCACCATCAATATATTAACTTAGTATTCACGTTGGCAACACTGACACAAAACACATTCGAAACTTGGCGGCAAATAATCCATATGGTTTGAGACGAGGCACCTTCTTCAATGATATATTTTTTAAATAACACACCTTAAAGCACACGATTGCACATTAAAAAAAATCACTTCGTAGCACTATCAAAATCCAACTTACCGGCTGTCACTTGTGGTCCCAAAATTTGCACAAAAATTCGAATAAAAAAAGTGTATTTACAAAAAAAATATATTTAAATATCACTGAGGGGCCCCTTTATCTGGTTGGAATATTATACCCCCATGATATTTAAATAATATTTAACTATAAAAATGTATGTTAGAAATAAGGCAACGCCTGCGCTGCTGGGCGAAACGGGGGCACCATTGCCCTGTGTCGGTTTCTTAAATAAGCTCCTGTCGCGCGCCTGGCGTTGGAACCTGGAACTAGCCGCGTACCCGGGCCACAGATAGCGAGCTATGCTTGGGAAAAATGCCAACAGGCCCACGCTTCGGCTATTTCATCAGGAGCCTTGTCCGTAACTACACCGCCTGAGCAGTTTTTTCTCTCTCTCAAGAGAGAGAAACTTCAATCAGAAAACTCAATTTTACGAATTAGATTAATTGGAACTTTATTCGGTTTTTGTGTAGTTATTCTCACCCTTCATTAGATCGCACGGCAAACGTGATGTGAAAATGTTAAATTTAGTTCATAGTTGAAAAAAAACCCAATACAAAATCAAATCTAATGCGAAAAAGTCTTAACCGTGGCCAATATCGATAAGGTATTGCACTTTATTCATTGGTTCGAATTCCGATAAGATAACAATTTAATTCTCACCGAGTCCAAACGTAGGTAGAGGACGGGGAACTTGTAGTTTTTTAGAATTTTTATTAATTCTCCGTCTTACAGCCTATCTGGGTTGTACGCATAAGCACTAACTATGCTAATGTGTAAGGTATGATGGTTGAATTTAGAGGAAGTGTACCCGAATTTACGTGGAGGGGGAGTAGAAAGCCATTTAGAGAAAACCACCCTCTGTACATCTAACCGGTATTCTAACCTCAATCACCCCTTCATCGGTAGTCATGCAACCACAGAAGTGTATTAGAGTTTATTAATAAATGATAATGATCCTAGTTATATCATACGTATCTCTTTATATATAATTTACAAAACAATTATCTCGGTTGATATAATTTACACCGTGGTTCGGATTCCACGTTAAACTGTAGGTCCTCCATTTCATCTCAAAATCACCCTACCATTACACATTAGCGTAAGTGCGTATAACCCGAACGGGTAGTAAGACGCGGTGCTAAATATTCTTCTTCTATTGGACTACGATTGATGCCACCCAGACACGCTATTATTATTATTATTATTATTATTATTATTATTATTATTATTATTATTATTCTCATCATCATCTTCATTCTTTGCCAAAATGTAAAAGCTTGGTTAGTTTAGGTTAAATTAGCTAGAGATAAGCACATTTAGTTTTGGTAAGTTAAAGATAAACTTATATGCTAATATAATTATTTTAGATTAATTTAGATTAATTAACGAAAAATATGGTTTAAATCCTTTAAAATCCTATATTATACCCACCAAACCTTTGTTTTTTCCCCTGCACATTGAATATCTGAGTTATAGTCAAATTTCAACCTTTAGTATTTTTTGTTTTAGGTGGCGTTCAAGTATTACGTAAGCATCATAAGGGTTGGAGGGGGTTTGAACTTTGCTTATTTTTGCTGACAAGGGGGAGGGGGGTCAGAACAATGCTTATGTAAGACAGAGAAAGACGGGCAAAATTGAGGGAGGGCGCATCGCAAGCTGCTTGGACTTGCAGCAATGAAGATGCTGAGTGGCTAAACGAGGAAAAAGTGGAGAAGCCTAGACTATAGAAGTAAGCCAAAGCTTGGGTGAACTAGCCTCCCCCAAATATAAATATTATAATCGAAAGTGTTGAAACGTGGATTCAAGAACCTTGGTCATCGGATTAAATGGAGCTAAGGGTGTTTTTTTAATAAATATTATATTAATGTATTAATTAATAATACTTTTTTATAACTTCAATTAAAATAAAACTAAATTTTATACATTTATAATGCTATAACTTGTTTTAATATTACCTGTTCAACAGTGTCTTACTACCCGTTCGGGTTATACGCTTTAAGTACTAATTACGCTAATGGATTAGAATTCGGGAAGGTTGAATTAGAGGAAGTGAACCCGCATTTGAGTGGAGGGAGAGTGGAAAACAATTTAGGAAAAAAAACCTCAGTTCACCCGACCGAGATTTGAGCCTCGATCTTCCCGTCCTCAGCAGACAGGCTAAACACGACTCGCGCATTAGCCAACTACGCCACCGAGGCGGGTCCTCAATAAATTTAAATTCATTGTATACCAGTGTTGATTGTAAATTATTTCGCAATATTAATTTACACCTCTATGATAATAATTAACAGCAATTTATAAATTGCATGAATTTTAAATAAATATATATATATATATCATTGCTTCTTACTACCTGTTCAAGCTATAAGCAAAATTGCACGAAAAAAAGGAATGGTTATTCTTGTGAACAAATGAAAAAGAGTTGATATCTTACGTAAGCGGGGGTGGGGGGTGGAGGGAGTTCAGTCATTTGCTTATTTTTTCTTACAAGGGGTAAGGGTTATGGCTATAAATGGCTATAAATGTGCTTACGTAATACTTGAACGCCCCCTTAGGTAAAACGCTAATTTTGTTAAGTGTAGAGATGATTCAAACCAGTAGTCTCACGGTATTAGTCTGTCTGGTACAACTGGTGGACCCCGGGCCAAATGCACTGAAAATATGGCCCTTACAGTATCCTGGAGGAAAATTAAAGGGAAACTCCCTGTGGCAGATGTGAAATATCTGATGATTCAAATAAAAATCTACATTTAAAAAGGTCATGATTGAACTTTACTATGATTTTAGTTGATTAATAAAAGTACGTGTACTATACTAATATTATAAAGAGGAAATATTTGATTTTTTTGTTTTTTGTTTTTTGTTTGTAATGGATAAACTCAAAAAATACTAGACCGATTTAAAAAATTCTTTCACCAGTATAAAGCTACATTATCAGCGAGTAACATAGGCTATATTTTATTTTGAAAATTTAATTTATTCCTCATTGCAAACAAAAAGACAAAAAAATAAATCTTTCCTCTTTATAATATTAGTGTAGAAAAGGAAGTGTTTATCTGTGTGTGTTTGTTCGTGTGCGATGTCCAGCCAAATCTACGGCACGTAGAGATCTGAAATTTTTAACATAGGTGTACGTGAGGGGATCCGAATGCACCTCAAAGCAGAATTTTTAACTAGCTTTTTAACTAGGCTATTTTTAACACAATACCACAGTGGGTCACGGGCAACGACGTGTGGGATTGCTAGTATATATATTTATAATGATAAGTTGTTTTGTGTGTGTGTGTACATATTTCATAATGCGTTTTTGGGAGATTACTAAACTTATTTTGGAAGTAATATCTGAAAGATTCTCCCAACCTAAAGTAGCCACATGGCTTCTTTGGTGATGACTGACAGCTCACAGCTGACTTCTGACAGTTGCTAAACACATGTTTTTGCAGATCATATGGCTCGGCGTAAGGATACATAATTTGGTCTGCTAACGTTTCAAAGCTGTCAGTCGTCAACTGTCTGCTGTCAGTCAGCACCAAAGAAGCCATGGGGCTACTGTAGAATGCAATCTACTTATAAGTATTATATTAACTGATGATCATATTTGGCCCTTGTGATGAGAAATGTTGGAAGTTATCAAGCTCTCAATATATTTTTTGCTCCCCCTCTTACAACATGTCTGTGCCACACACCTCTAATTGCGCTAATTGTGTGTGGAAGGTCGAATTCAGATTAAATGTATTTCCACTTAAGTGGAAGGAGGGCTAAAAACTAGAAAAACTACCGTCAGTACACCCGAACAAAATTCGAAACCCGACCTCCTCATCACCAGACTAGATGATCTTGATGTCTAGTCCACGTGCCAACCAACGCAGGTAAGCTCACAATAAATAGGATTACCGTAAAGGTCGAGGTTAAAATTGTGACCGTGTGTAACGAAAACATTTCTAATAAATGGTTTACTGCTCTTAATCCTGAAAAATGAGGTTCACTTAATATAAAATTATATCTTACTCATCCCTATAGCCTTACTGTAACTGTAAAATTAGGTGTACAGCACCAATGGGAACTTGCTTCAATGACCCCATGGTCTAATACGTCACTCTTTTGTTTGACTAGACTGCTGATGACAGGGAGATTGAGGTTCGAATCCCAATCGGGCGTACTGATGAGCGGTTTTAAAAGGTTTTTACACCCTCCCTCCACGTAAATGCGGGTACACTTCCTTTAAATTCAACCTAAATAATCCTTAACTCATTATCGTGGTTAGTACACAATATACGTAGGCCTATAGCTTGAACAGGTAATAACATGTGGTGCTAAAAATAAAAAAAGCCTCGATGGGTAGTAAGATGCGGAGAAAACAGCCAGTTGATACCAGAGGTGAAAATGCCTATTCTACATCCGCTTAATGCATAACAGGAGAACAGATGTTAATCCACAAATATTTATCAACTACTACTACACAATGCAAGATTTTTTAAAACAAAAACTTTTACATTCTAAACTATCTTCATCAACATATTAAAAACATTATAAACAGCTTACTGAGATACAATGTAGCTTAGTACACAGACATCGTCCTTGAACTACGTGCCTTAGTCTGAATAGTAAGGTGGGTATTTCCCGTGAATTTTCTAAACACACGGAATATTTTACCACACTAATTACAAACTTGTCCCATTACAGTACGTTTAATACAAGAGGGATCAAGTATGATGCGTTATATTGTTACATACCAAGCTACAAAAAATACTACACATAATGCCAATAAAACCTATTAAAACTTCATATATTCCTTAGCTAAAATATGCTATTAGTTTATTCATTAGAAAGAGAGAAAACATCAGCAAATCATATATAAATGAAAATTATAAGTTAGATAATCTACTCAATGATATCCCTGGTCTTGTTTTAAAGAACAAATTAGGTTAACTTAAAGAAAAAAAAAGTTGCCATTACTAAATTATTTTACTGTTCCCCAATAAATACGCCGCGTACCTTCGAGGGTACGCATAGCACAGGTTGGAAACCTCTGGTTTTAAAATAGTGCTTAGTGGTGCACCTGATCAATCCTGAGAAGCAGTGGCAAGGCTGAATTTGTGGCGAGACCTCGTGTATACACTTCAAATTTCATATAAAATGCTTTTTAGAAAATATAACCATATTTTTCCCGGCCAACATCGATAACATTTTACTAGTTTTACTTTGTAGGATAATATTTATCAAAAATAACAGCTGCAGATAACATTACTTGACGTATGAATAATTGAAAGTATACATAATATTTTTAACAGTTGGAAAAATCCTTCCTATGAAAATCAATTAGTATGTATAATATATGGCGGCCGGGGTTCAATCCTCGGTCCCGGCACAGATTTATCTGATTACCAAACCTTTCCTTCACCTCTGACAAGACATTTTGTGGATGTGGGGAATGCCAGGCCTCCACCGTGGTTCGGATTCCACGTTAAACTGTAGGTCCTCAATTTCATCTCACAATCACCCTAGCATTATACATTAGCTTAAGTGCGTACAACCCGAACGGGTAGTAAGACGCGGTGATAATAATAATAATAATAATATATGCTAGTAGGTGAAGTATAGAAGCTAATATTACAGAGTTCAATTGTGATTAAAAAAAGTGGTTGAAGTTATCATCATCATCATCATCATCATCATCATCATTATTATTATTATTATTATTATTATTATTATTATTATTATTATTATTATTAGCACCGCGTCTTATTACCCGTTCGGGTTATATGCACTTACGCTAATGTGTAATGGTAGGGTTAACGTGGAATCCGAACCACGGTGGAGACCTGGCATTCCCCACATTCACAAGATGTCTTGTCAGAGGTGAAGGAAGGGTTTGGTAATGGCAAGAAAGTTGACTGACTATTTTTCGCCTTGTTACGACAAATAGTCAAGATTTTTTTTTATCTTCAGGTGTACATACTGGGGATTTGCGAAGGTCAATTTTAAATGCGAAACAAAGTTGAAGCCAAAGTTCGAAGGAAATACTTTTGTTGCTGTTCCATAAACCACCTTTTGATTTTTAAACTACCCCAATACCCACTTCAGTGGCCCAATGGTCTAAGGCGTCACTCTCATGATAAGACTGGCCTGATGATGACGTGGATATTGGGGGACGAATCCCGGTCGTGTCTACTGAGTTGAAGGTAGTTTTTCCTAAATGGCTTCCCAATATCCTTCCACTCAAATGCGGGTAGATTACCTCTAAAATGCTTCCTCTCTCATCCCTTCCGCATTGGAATAATTATACAATCATAAATGAATAGTAATACCCTGTGATAATAATTTAAAAAAATACCCCTTAGCTTAATTTTGGTAAAGATAAAGGTTTAAAAAAAAAACAAAGCACAATATTATATGCTGATATATCTGAGTTATTCTATTCTTAAGTTATATGCCATTTAATCACTAGTTGGTGTTAAAATATTGTTTAGTCGCTGTTCTAAAAATTAATTATGTGTTGAGATATTTAAAATTTGTTCATAGTACAGTCGGGCGAAGATTAGCTGAATTAATTGGTAGTAGATGCAGTTAGGGTAATCAAATTGTTCGGTTAGTCAAACATATATAAACCGGATACACACCATGTAAAATCAATTATTTTATGAAGATTAAACTTTGTATCAGAACTGGATTCACCATAATTACAAATTTAGATTACACAAAAAGCAATAATAGGGGTTTGTAATAGTAGAAAACATTATAGAAATTAGTAATATTGAAGTATATTTATTGTACTAAGGTATTTATTTCTCCTCGGGTTTACGTTTCTGACAATTGTCGCGACATTAAACTGTATATCGAAACTCGTTTTTCCCCCAGTGAGTTTTCTTTGCAAGTGGTTGTAAACTAATGTAATTCCAGAGCCGTTTTTTGGTAGGCCTTTAGAGTTTAACCACAAGGGACCTCCAAAGAAAGGTCCGCACCGACTTTAAAGTTTCTCCGGCATTGCGAATTTTTTTCGGGGTCCAAAAAAATATTTTTGTAATTTTACCGTCGGTTACAGGCTAGAAGATATAAGTTTGCCAAATTTCAAGTTTCTAGCTTATCTGGAAGTGGGTAAACATTAATGTCAGTGAGTGAGTCAGCCATGTTGCTTTATAGTAGTATAATTTTCTTATTCCTTCGAAAAGTTTTGAAGATTCAAAGCTTATTATACTAAAATCGAAGCGAAGAAGATTGATTTGACCTTCATCTTCAACATTTCGAAACACCGTAAACTTCTAATGCATACCCTATTTTTTTTAAATCATAGAATTTAAATAAAGTAAGGGGGGGTTAAACAATGGTTTATTAAAGATGTACGAGGGTTAAAAGGCGTAGCGAGCTATTTGAATACACACTCACAAAAAAAAACTGCAATTTAAACACATTCCCTTCTTTTGACTATGACTTATTAAAACCGTTATGTTTCTCCTTCTGCAACTTTGATCCTTGTTTTATATATTCTAATTGTTTTCTCTCTCTTATACTATGACAACGCTGGTGGTCGAGGCATCCTTTGTTACTACAGCAACGAACGAGAACGGGTGAATTCCATGTTCCCCGTTAGGCGTTTCACAAACTTATTGTTTTACTTGAAAAGAACGCCCTAAAATACAAACTAACTTTCTTGTTTTATAGTTTCTATGCCCTTTGTTGTATATACACATTTATTCTTCCTTACTAAATTTAATTAGTTTTTGAATTGTTTTTATAATACTTCTTAAAAATTACCATTCCTATAAATAATAATAATAATAACAACAATAATAATAGCAATAATAAAATAATAAAATAAAATAAAATTACCATTACTGTCAATAATAATAATAGCAAAAATAAAATAAAATAATAAAATAAAATTAACATTCCTATCAATAATAATATACTAATAGCAATAATAAAATAAAATTACCATTCCTATCAATAATAATAATAATAATAATAATAATAATAATAATAATAGCAATAACAATAATAATAGCTCAGTGGTTAGAGCATTGGCGTACTAAATCAAAGGTCCCGGGTTCGATTCCCATGTCCAGGTGTCAATTTTTAGAATTATTATCAATGATAATTTTAAGCTATCAGCTTATTAATGTTTTTGTAGAGTGAGAGTTGCATTGAGATTTCTTACATAATATTTTGCCCGTCCTATGCATATGAAGCATTTTGGTTTACATTGGATAGTTTTCAACGGCTGGGCTATTAGAACCAGCCCATTAAACACAATTAATGAAATGAGTATTGAAGACTAAATTTAAAAATACAATAACTTGTAGTATAATTATAAACTACGGAACTAAGACTCCGGTTCGTACTTGATAATTTACAAATAAGGTATGTATATTTAAGGTGCGACTTCTAAAAAAAACAATTTATATTATTATTAGTAAACCGGATTTTAATTAATATTATTTAAGGTTCACCTTTATTAAAGGTATATTTATTTAATTTAAATAATTTTTAATTAATATTATTCTCATATTTAACTGTGTGGTCCCTGATTCGACCTCAAAATATTTCAAAAAGATAGGCTAGGTTAAGTTAGATTACCACTCAAAATAATACCTGAAGCAAATGTATTGATAAATGTTAGGTTAGGCTAACACTTAAAACGATAACTTATCGAGGGAAAAATTCTTTTGGAGACATAATGTTTATGCGATCACGTCTAACTACCCGTTCAAGCACCGTACCCATATTTATGTGGAAGTAGAGCTGAAAACCATTTTAGAAAAAATAACCTCTCTCTGTAAACCTGTTGGGGATTCGAACCTAAGCCTCCTCATCACAAGCATTTAGCTAGTCTGCGTGGCCAATAATGAGGGTTTGGAAACTACTGATACTGTATACAGCATATGGTTACATTTATTGTCCCAAATACATGTGTACTATTTTTTTTCAGAACTAAAAACTTTTACACATAACATTCTTTATTCATTTAACTAGTTGTGTAAAGTACATTACCGACTTACAGTAATTTTAAATTGTCGTGACCTACTATTTATATTTAATATGAAAATTAGAGTACAGAAACGGGTAGTATTACGCCGTGATAATAAAAAATAACAGTTAGAATACAAATTTAAAATGAGTTAATTATAATTAAGTGGTGCTAGGCGTGAATAGAAATTAGTAGGGGATTCATTTCTAGCCTAAGCTCGAAATTTTTTAGTAGAATAATAAAAGCCCAACAATGATAGTCTTTATATCTATAATAGGTGATTAGCACCGCAGCAAAATTTTGGGTGATATATAAGTAAAATAAATTTAATTTTCTAGGTATTCTTTCTAGAAAAAATAAATAAATGCTCTTAAGTCAATTTGCCTACTTACCTGCAGATTTTGGGTGACGTACTTTCTTCTGGCTTCCTAATATATTACTTCCATCAACACGCAGAAAGGTTTTAAATATTTTTTTCTTAATGTACACACAAACGCACAAAATAAAAAACAATAAAAAATATAATAAATTACGCACAGATCCCTTACCTAAAAGAAAATACTTTTTTTTTAGTCCCCACGTGTGGTACAGTCCCTATACTAACTAGCACACGCCCGCCACTGAATCGAGTGGACCAGTTCGCGTGTTAACTTAACACCCACACGCCTCCCACACACAAGGTTGCAAGTAGTTAACTAAGATATAAAAACCTACTCTCGTTCGCGACACAACTACCGCATTTGACACTCTCTCCAAACTACCCCTTTCCTTCCCTCCTTTATTAACTATCTATCGATACGTCGGAAACGGCTTCCGACCAGCATTTACGAATCGTCCGTGGTAGGACACCCGAAATATAAATATTGAAAAAAAGATCACGTGGTTGCTTACCGTCTTCGGTAGAGTGACCATGGAAGTCAGTCCAATTTAATGACCTTGAACTGGTGTTTGAATAAAAAAAAATCTTGGAAAGAAAAAAAAAAGGGGTGGGGGAAGGTTGTGGAGGGAAAACTTATCGAAACATTTGTCATTGTGACCCTGTTGGAAATTGTTGGGAAATATGCAACGTAAAATTTTGAGCAAGGGAATAGTGCCAAAAATAAAATAAAAAGTCCTAAATAAATGTCTTTAAACACTAACAAGAAGATTTTTTTTTTGTTTTGAAAATAATTTTGTTGAGAAAAAGTTAAAAGAGACGTCAATCAACTTGGTGTATGTTATATAAAACAGTGTTGCCTGCTACTTATAGAGATACAAATATGTAGGCTATACACTTTTAAAAGTTGATTAAAATGACGATTCACAACGAAATGGAATTTGGTTGTTCAAACGTTAGCTTACTGTTTATTTATTTTAATTTTATTTATCACCGCATCTTACAACTCGTTCGGGTTGTACCTAAGTACCAATTACGTTAATTGACTAGGAATTAGGAAAGTTGAGTATAGATGAAGTGAAAACGCATTTGCGTGGCGAGAGAGAGAGTGGAAAACAATTTAGGGAAAATCACCCCAGTTCACCCGAGCGAGACTCGATCTCCCCGTCTTCGGTAGTCTAGTTCAACATGAAACTAGCACGTTAGCTAACTGCGCCACCGATGCGGGATACTATTTATTTAACTGCATAATTTAACGTCCACAGTCTAAACAAACCTAGTTTTTCAGTAGAACACGACTGAATAAACCTAGGACGGCATCCTTAATTCTAAGAACCAAGGCCTAGAGCCTATTATTATATACAATATTAAAAAAAAAAATCGTCAAGGTTATCCAAATGTAGCTTATATTCATGAAATAAGTATGATAAAGTAGAATTTAAAGTAAATATTCTCGTTTTTGTGGAAGGAGATTAAGAGATTATTTTGGAAAAACTCGATTCGATTTACCCAGCTGGGATTCTAACCGGAAACCCTCAACCCCCTTTCACCAGCAAGATAGACTAGACAAGATAAGAGTTTCCTACTCTCCATAAACACAAATGTATGTACATTTACTCCGAATTATAGCTTCCTAGTCTTTACTCTCTTGGCATAGCTAAATTTAGATAGTTCAGGACGATCGCAAACAAAAAAAAACTTTTATATAATCTGACAATTTTTTATTTTTTTCCATTTATTTATGGTATTTAACGTACACCTTCTGAGCCGACTGATAATATCAGCACACGACTTAACTTAAATATTGAACAGACACAACATTCATCCCCCAATCTTTAATTCATCACTGTTCACTGTTCACAATTCATCAATGATCAATTTTTCAGTCATGCCAGAAATTGAACCCAGGGCCCTTAACTCAGTAAGCCAACACGATACCTACTGAGCTAAGGTATCGGACACTTTGACAATTAATTTTCTAGGGGTGTTAAGATAGATTTGTGTCTCTAAATTCTACAATCACACGATCATAATTTACAAATACATCAAATACATGTATGCTGTTTGATTATCGTTCATGCTAACAGGAAATACAGAGTACACGGAAAGAGAGAAATAATAGTTTCGTAAATTTCGTATCAAAAGTCGTTTCGAAATCGAGATTGAGACCTTGGGCATTGCATGCAAGTGCTATCATCCCCGAGATAGCCAGAGTTGTCCAGTTGTCCAGTTTTCCAGAGTTGTCTCTTGCTTCATATAACATTATAAACAGGCCCATTTGGTATAGTGGTCATCGCACCTGGCAATCAGCCTAAGGATCCCGGGTTTGAATACCGGCTGGTATCATGGGTGTTTTTCCCGAAAGGGGTACTATACCCACGATCACCAGGGTCTGGTTAGTCAGGCTCAAACCCACCTAGGTGACCATATGGACTAAGGCGATACACTCACAATAGACTGGCTGACGATGACGGGTAGATCAGGGTTATATCCCGGTCTAGTGCATTGAAGGTGGTTTTTCCTAAATGTTTCTCCATTATATCTCCACGTAGATGCAGGTGCACTTCCTCCCTAAATTTAATCTTATTCATCACCAACATATTAGAGTAATTAGTACTTAGCCGTATAGCCCAAACGGGTAGTATGACTTGGTGTTAAAAAAAAGTGGTATAAGCCTCCATAGAAAGAATGTATGACTAGTACATTCGGGCGTCCCCTGGACAAAGGTTCATAAGTACCAGCTAATTTTGCCAGAAACTGGCAAACTCACATACAGTAGTCCCATGACTTCTTTGGTGCTGATTGACGGCTTTGAAAAGTTACCAGACCAAATTATGTATCCCTACGACGAAACATATGATCCGCCAAAACATGTGTTTAGCAGCTGCCACTTCTGCCAGTCAAAATTTAGGTATATACCTAAATGTTGACTGTCAGAAGTCAGCTGTGAGCTGTCAGTCAGCACCAAAGAAGTCGTGGGGCTACTGTATCTATCTTCTTCTCAAGTCAACAACCCGAAGTTTGGTTTGATGTGATTTCTATTCATTCGACGCTGTGCATGCACTCAGCCCTTGAGCTGTCCAGTGTTATCTGCACTATCTGGTAGAAATACCATGTTCTAGGGGAGTTCATAAAGTGTGGTGATTTTCTCTTGCCTCCTAAATTGGATTCATATGAGCAAGAGTGAAAGGGCCTACCAATTTTGGTGGAAAGGGTATTTTAACATACCTTCCAGTGTTCTTTCCCATGCCACAATTGACACGGGACCGACGGCTTTACTTCTCCTCTGAAGGATATTTTGCTATGGACTTTTATTGCTCAAGAAAAATCCGCCGATCTTGGTTTGGGGTTGAACCCACGAGCATCGGGTCCTGAGGCGATCACTTTACCATAATACCACCATGGACGACTATCTATATGTGTAATAATAATATTTTATACATATAATTATAAATCAGACATTACTTAAAGCTGAAGTTATATAGAATATGTATGAGATTGTCAACTACATTAATTTTTTTTTATCGTGTTGGGCTACACGCATAATCGTACATTATTAACTTAGCAATTAGATCACGTGCACACTGACACATATTTGGGCTCTAGTATAATTTTGATATGAAATAACGTTTTTGACAGTTAAATAATAGCTAAAACTTTTTTTAATTATATTTATATGTCAATTAAAGTGAACTATAACTCCCTTTTCATATATAATATCAACGTATATTAAATTACCCTAATAAAATATTAAAAGATTATCAATGTAGACAATCCGACAGCCTAGCGCAGTCGGTAGCGTGTTTGTCTAAAGGGCTATCAGTCCCATGTTCGATTCCCGGCATGTCCGAAACGTTTATCATTGGTGAAATGTAGGTTTATCCTTTCACAGTGATGAATTAATGGCCGGGGACTGGATGCTGTGCCTGTCCTAGTCTTAAGTTAGCTTATAAGGTATATAAAGCTACGACAGGCATAGAAAACTGGTAGTGGAAAATATATGGCTTGAATAAAAAATTGACCCAGGTCATAAGCTGGAAACAAGAATGGATGTAAAAAAAATCAATTTAGACCACGATAAAATATATTACGCAAAATATGCCCTTAATCTTGGGCGAACTTCATTTGTAGGATCCACAGTTATCTGCCTTGCCTCCCCTCCGCAACTCCACCCCAAAAAATATTTGCCAAAAACTTAATATATGTTTAATATTATAACAGTAGTATATACCTGTATACAAATTTACGGCTATGTAAGGTATCAAGAAACACCCTAAAGTTTAAATAGCCCACAATGTAATAATTAATGCAAGAAACCGTGCTTTCACACGCGTAAGGATTTATTCCTCCCTAACCATTAGTTCGATTATTTTCCCCAACAAATTTATTTGTGGTTAATTAAATATAGTAACAATGCCAAGTTTTAATCGAATCGATTTATACGTTCAAAAGTTATCGTGAGTCATATCCATCACAGACAAACGCAAATATTGGTGGAGTTAAAATGGAAAATTTGCTCGATTCACTCATTCAATAAATATATCAACATGATTATGTTTTTATTTGTTTGTACATTATGACAGTATTGGATACATCACCTCTACAGGGAGCCCTACACGAGCGCTTAATTATTTATTTCCCAAACCAACTTGTTTTCCCCCCTATGTCACCTAAGCTAACCTCCCCCCCCCCCTCAATCCCGGGTTCCTGTGCAGCCGCACCATTCGCGCACCCTGAAGGGGTGTCCTATATGTTTGATTTTTCTAAACGCATCTTCCAACCTGAATCCTACTACTCCTAGAACTCGGTTTGTCTGTTGTCAGATGTACACGTTCTTTGTGTAAATATTCTATATAATGTTTACCATTTTAATACTTAAAGTATGCTCTAAGTCTAAAGGATGTTCTGGTCTTATTTTCTTGCTGAAGAGTTCATGGTACATAAATTACTTACTCATTGGGCTTGTTGCTAGGTGTTGGATCAGTTCTGATAAGATGTTAAGATAAAGGCATGCTAATAATGACATTACAAACACAATGTTGGTCGCAAAAATAAAATAAAAATACTTACATTTAGAGGTCAGATTCATACTCAGACTCAGTGCGCCTCAAGTGCGGTTTGAAACGTAATATAAGACAATACCTACCTAGACTCGACTGTAACGAACCATTCTCACATATGAAATTGTCCCATTCCATTCTGGTCTAGGTAGGCGTCGTCTTGTATTTAGTACAGCACCGTACTTGAAGCGTGCTGAGCTTGACTATGAATCTGACCCTAGATAGACTGAAAATTTTGGCTATTTTTTTTACATAACTTTGATTGCTAGTAGTTTATGAGACGTAGGGGGGAAGGCTTGATAAACTTTGGATGCCAAACCATTTTGTATGGTTATTTGTTCAAGAAAACAATTAAATCATACTTTTCATAAAATAGGTAAATTATTTTCACTGTTTCGTTTGAAACCAGGTTTATATTTTATAACATACATACAAACAAACCTAATCACACCATTCCCTCACGGGGTGGGCAAGAAACTGTGCACATAGTTAAAAAAAACACTCCTTTCCTAATCCAACTTCACTAACTTTCTCCACACTTCTTTATCCTTGTATACTCCCTCCGCTTCAACAACATCCATACGCCTAGTTATACGTGCTTTTTTATTCTTAAAACTCTTAATGTTTCTAATTTTTTTAACATTCGTCTATAACATTTAGTAGTCCCATCTTAAATGACCTACCCTTCCTTTTTTATTTACACACTCTACCTTCATATAATTGCTTCGTCATTCATCCACACTCATCCTCTAAACATGCCCAAACTAACGAAAGGCGCTTCTTTCACATTGACCCATTGGATTCCCTTTCAAACCACACTCCTGTAGAGCCCATTCATTACTGACTCTGTCCATATGAGTTTTTCCATATACATTTCTTAGCTCTCTCATTCCAGCCACATTCACCTTGCTCTTGTGTTTCTCCCGTCAAACCCATGCTTCACATCCAGAAGATAACGTTGGCGTTAACACAGTTCTATATTGCCATCTTTGCCTCTTTCGATACTACTTAATACTTTGCAATAGTCCACATACATCCAACTAATCTCCGAGATGCAGTCACCCGTCTGTCGATTTCACCATTCATACTACCATTTTTACTAAACATTCTGCCCAGATACATTCCCTTTTTTAAAATAATTTTTCGTTTATACTAAGCTGACAATTATTTCCTGATCTGTCCATATAAAAATCTCTCACCTTAGTTTTTGAGACATTCATATGAAGATCCATTCTTCCTGTCTCCTCATTCAAACGATTTAATGCTTTATGGAAGTCACTTCCATTCTCAGCCATTACGGCATCACCTGCATATTATATAACTCTAACTTCACATTATACAATTGTACATCAACCGCGTTCTCACAAGCATCCCTCATGCACATATCCGTGAAAACCTTAAACAACCATGGAGACATAACACAACCTTGTCTAACACACTGTCTCATGCCAAAACATTCGCTCTAAGCTCCATCCGCCTTAAAACACGCTTTACTTTCATCATACACCGTCATAATTGCATTTAATAACCATGCATCCACACCACATTCTCTCAAAACATTCCATAACACCCCCTTTTCCCCCGATTGAACACTCTCCAGATCAACAAATGCACAATACACTTTCTTCCTCACTGCCATACATTTCTCAATCACTTGGCGCGATCTGGTCCATGCAAACTTTACATGGCATGAAACCACATTTGCACACCCCAAATCTTGCCCGTGATTTATCACGCACCTTCTCAATTAACACGACTAGAATATAAAGTGTAGTGGAGAGGAGGGTAGTTGTAGAGGAATTGCACCCACCTTAATGGGAAAGAGGAGTGGTTAAACCACAGGGACAAGTCAATTGTCTAAACTCCCCAACCTTCCTTTCCCCGGTGAACCCTACGGGGATTCATTCCCTGAACTACCCGTCACCCTCTGGTTCATGTTAAAAAACTCATTCCAAGACCATCTTACGAGGGATGACAAATCACTTTTAGTCTACGACCAAGTTTGTGAACGCGTCTTACTATTAGGAGTATCTCAGTCAAGTAAATATATGCTTGTGTGCTGTGATTTATGAGTGAGTGTTCACGTTATGACACTAAGAGTTATAAATACGCAGGTTAATGGAACTTTGTGCCGGTGTTACGTAATAGAGGGTGTTTGTCAAGGTACTGATTCAGCTAGGCGGATGTTTCCATTGCTAAATGACTTGGATCTTGTTTGAAACTTGATCCATGGTTTAAGAAGCTCCGGGTTCAAAATGACCTCAACCAGCAACTGTTTATAATATCATAATTTTAGTTACATATTTATTAGCGTTATGGATCTCCTAAGTGGTCGAGGAATCAAAAATACTATGCTTGATAAATATCCATTTGATGGATTTAACTGGTACGCGACTTAGGGGGCTCAAACCCTGGAGACGTTGTACTTCAGACATTGACCAACCAATGCTGATAGTTATACACAGTAAAACAAGTATGTCAAAGTTGCGGCTCACGGACCTTTTGATAAACTATCATATAATGCAGCTAGATTCATCTTTAACAAAATATATATACATATATAGAGAAGAAAAAACAATTAAAAAATTAAAAACGATTTTGGAAAACTAGCAAGTGAGTTTATTGTAAATAATTTTTTACTCTTTTCTCAGAGGGTGGGAATGGATGTAACAGAGAGGAAAAAAGGCCAGTGTTTTAGCATGTTTTTATCAAAATATTATTTTGTTAAAATAAATAAAATGTTGATCCATTAGAAACCTAGATCAATTTTCTTCACATGGTGATATTAACATTTCTTAAATATCTGTCAAGGATGTCCTGGAATTTAATGATATTATTTTTTCTCCGTTTAAAAAGTTTGTCATCTAATATCACTATGTTCATGACAGATAATCAACAACTGTTTTTATATCACCATGTGAAGAGGGGTGGGGTAAGGTGTAAGACTTCTATGCTGGCGGCCGGGGTTCGATCCTCGGTCCTGGCAAATATTTATCTGATTACCAAACCCTTCCTTCACCTCTGACAAGATATCTTGTGAATGTGAGGAATGCCAGGCCTCCACCGTGGTTCGGATTCCACGTTAAACTGCAGGTCCTCCGTTTCATCTCACAATCACCCTACCATTACACATTAGTGTAAGTGCGTACAACCCGAACGGGTAGTAAGACGCGGTGCTAATAATAATATTAATAATAATAATAATAATAATAATAACCATGTGAAGAATATTAATCTCTCATCTTTGTACTGAAGAAATATTTTATTTATTTTGGCAAAAAAAAAATCTGTAAAAATTGCAAAAACACTGACCTTATCTCGCGTTTCCTACTACCCCATCTTAAGGGATTTATTCAAAAAAATTGTTCAATTTGCGTACCAGATATATACATATGTTGTGTACATAATAATGTTTTATGAATGATATTAAAAGAGAAAAAATGTTAAAAATGATTAAGCATTCACTTCATCGCCCTTAAATATTTAAGATATTTTTAGAAATATTTTTTAAACAAAATAAAACCGCTCTAATCAATTTGCAAAATCTTCTCCCACCAAATACTTACTACAATAGCTTTTATATCAATATTCATTTCCGGGACCGGTGTACACACGATATAAGTTTATGATTCACTTACTAAAAAACCATCCGAAGTCTTAACTCAGTCGATAGCGTGTTTGTCTACTGATATAAGGGTCCTTGGTTCGATTCCCGGCATGATCGTAAAAATGTATCATTGGTTAAATTTGGGCTTAACCTTTCACATTGATGAATTAATGATCGGGGACTGGGTGTTGTACCTGGGTGTTGGGCATGTGAAACTACGACGCGGCTTAGCAAACAGGTAGTGGAAAATATATGGTTTGGATATAATACTGTCTGAGGTCAAAGGTCGGCAATGGTAATAGATTTAAAGTAAAGTTACTGAAGAAGTGGAGAGGTCGAGGCTTGATTATTTACCAGATGCATTGGAAGTGGTTTTACAAATGCAATTTATGATTGTGTTTTTCCGGCCTTCCTAACCGGTGTTTTTATCAACCCCCACCCCTTTTACACTTATGCGGATTTTTTTCCCCAGCTTAGGGCACGGATATACTTGCGACCTGGCCGATACTACCAGAGCGCAAGTAGCGTTATTAATGGGCGACTCAAAGTCATTCACTTTTGTGATAAAGTCGCTGTCGCTAGGTATTAATCGCGTAGCATGGTTACCCTAATATTATGAAACAAGATTGCCACACTCATATATTTAAATAAGAAATCTTTGCGGACTGACATCCTGGTCGCGACAACCAGGTCGTTAATATACCACAAATAACTAGAGAGCCGTTAATAATATTAGTGTTTATAGAACGCAATTTAAAAAAAAAAATTAATCTTCGTAGTTCTCACAATGACATAAAGGCCATCCAAATAATAAACCTTCACCATCTATCTATCTATCTTTAATTGGCAAGTATCCCTTTAATCAAGACTCCTTGTCAGAATCACCTGTCCTATTTTTAATGTTTATTTATAAGCTCAAGGGTCCTTTAGTTCGTCCTAACAATATCACATATTAAAAGGAGACCCTCGTTTGAGGATCCGCCAACTAATTTAGATGGCACTTGTCCATTGCGGCGTACCATTATTTCACAGTCCGGCCGGTTTAAATACAGACGAGGACCATCCGACTCCTTAGCTCGGTTAGTAACGCAGCTGTCTCAGCTTCAATTCCCGGCACTGTAAAAAAAATATTTTATTGATTTAAATTGGGGCTTCCCCTTTAACGGATGAATTGGTGGCTGGGATGCTGGGTCTTTTCAAAGAATTTTAAAGGTTTTTTTTACCACCGCGTCTTACTAACCGTTTGGGCTGCACACCTATGTATTAACTACTCTAGTATGTTCTGGATGAGAAAGGTTGAGTTCTGAGTGCACATGCATTTTCGCGAAGGAAGGTTGAGAAACTATTTAGGAAAACCATCCTCAATATAACCGACTGGGATCAAACCCCAATCTTCCTATCATTGGCAGTCTAGTCTATTGCAAGAGTGATGCCCTAGACCATGTGTCCACCGAAACGGTTCGGTCGGGTGTACTTATGGTGATTTTTCTTAAACGGTTTCCCACTCTCTCAGCGCAAATGTGGGTAAATTTCATCTTACCCACCCCTAACGCATTGGAGTAATTAGCACATAAACGTATAACTCGAATGTGTAGTAAAACGCAGTGATTAAAATAAATTAATTAACAATTCTTGAATATTTTTGTCATGGGCATCGTGGAGTTTGATCGGACTTTTCTTCATTTAAAACATTTCTGCAAAATACAATAATATTAAAGAGCTGGTGAGATTACTATGTATAGAAAATTAAAATAAACGTATCTAATGGAGAAATATTTTATGTTATTTGGTCCAAAAAAAATTTTTTTTTTCGCTATAAAAATTGCATTAAACTCTTGTTTACCTGCAGACCAATAATATAATAATTAAATTAGTAAAGAGTGCGCCTAAAGTATATGCAATTTGATGTTTTGAGCTGTCACTAGTATTGCATATATCAAGTACTTCAGGCGGTCCTTTGAATGTGATACAAGGAAGTAGCCTCTCACGGTCTAGCAATGCAAGCAAATAGTCTGCAGGCTTGCATTTAAGCTGAACGTGGCCATTTTGAGCCCTTCCATAAGCGGATTTACACTATAGGCCCACTAGGCAAGGGCCTAGGGGCGGCGGCTTTAGGGGGCGGCACATTTTGGATAACATTATTTTAATTTTACTATTTTGTTTTTAATAATTACGTTTACAAATTATTGGCTAACATTATCGAAATAGTTTAAGTTAAAGTCAGAATGACAATATTTCTTTTTAAATAACTGTACTTCGCAATTACTTTGTAACTGACGTTAGTCTCCCCTTCTTCTTCTTAATGTTAACTCAGGCTAGTGTAGGGCATGTAAATGCTTGATTTTATTTCGTAAAAATCTTTTCTCGACTACTAACTTCTGCCTCATCCTCCCCTCAAGCCCAAGACCTCTTTCCTCTGAAATCTCCTAAAATGCTAGAATAAGACAATTGAGGGCGGGGGG
>CABEEJ010000248.1:50767-136958 GCA_901482245.1 Timema douglasi | reverse complement strand
CCCCCCCCACCTCGTTGACGTAGTTGGCTGACGCGTTGGTTCCTGTTGAGCCAGACTGCTGAGGATGGGCAGATCGAGGTTCGAATCTCGGTCGGGTTAACTGGAGGTATTTTTTCTTAAATGGTTTTCCACACAAATGTAGGTTCACTTCCCCTAAATTCAACCTTTACAATTCCTAACACATTAGAGTAATTATTACTTAAGCGTATAACCCGAACGGGTAGTAAGACATGTGGTGCTAATGTTATTATTATTTACCCGCCTCGGTGGTGTAGTTGGCTAACGCGCTTATCGTGCTGAGCTCTACTGCTGAGGACGGGGAGATCGAGGTTCGAATCTCGGTCGGGTTAACTGGGGGTGGTTTTTCCTAAATGGTTTTCCACTCTCTTTCCACGCAAATGCGGGTTCATCTTCCTCTAATTCAACCTTCCCAATTCCTAATCCATTAGAGTAATTAGTACTTAAAGCGTATAACCCGAACTGGTAGTAAGACGTGATGCTAAATATTATTATTTCCTCAAAATTACAAAAAAAATCCTCATCCATGGCCCATTAATGTAAATATACCAGACGAGTAGTAAGACACGATCCACACACACACTATCCGGTATATATTTTTTAATAAATCTTGATGACGTCATTGTACACTACACGAGTGTGTGCTGTCGGTTACTTTGTAGCAGTAAAGATGAATATGAGAACCTTTCCTCTCGCACTTGAAAGATAAAAGCACCCACCTTAACGGCGATCCTTGCTCCTGCAACGTCCTATTTCTGGGGTGGATGGAACCGTGGTGACGTCATTAACGTGTTGAGAGGGGACCGGAAAGAAAGCAAGCGTCCAGTCAGAAACACACTCGCATCTGCCGGGAGTTCAAACACGCGCCTTCCTCCCTCACCTCCTCCTCGCCGGCTATACCCCACATCCTCCCAATGACCGGAACAAAGCTCGCTTTGTCCTTGCCTTCTGCTCACACATGGCGGGAAGATCTTAAATCCCCGGCGCAGCAAGTTCTGAGGTAAGAACATCTTTTGTTTTCAATACAATACCACAATATTATTAATAATTTTGGTCATTTTATCTAGGGCCTAGATCAGTGGCCTAATATAGCCAAAGATAAAAATGATAAGGATTTATTTTTATGAACGGGGCCCTTAAATCCTTGAACCCTAAAATCCTCGAAACCTCAATTCATCAAATCCTCGAAACCTCGCTTCTCTAAAGCTATTTAAGATTGGAGGATTAAAGAGAAAAAATAAAATGGTTTTGGATCTTTAATATTGCTCATCCCAGACATGGTTATAGGACAAACCAAACAACAAGACCCCAGACCATTAGTTTAACACCTAACCGAATGTATGGCTGCTATAATGAATGCACTGTAACAAAAACTACTGTAAGTTTATTCTATAGTAGACCTGTCAATAAACCATATTCGTAGAGGATTTGTCAAATTAAAAGTTAGGAGTGCTATTAGTGCTGGATGAATTGGTAACCACTTCCCATGTGGGACGCAAGATATAGACATGATACTATCCTACAGCACAGTGCCCAATATCCTACTCAAACATGTATTTAATATAAATATCTCCTCTTCTAAGAGTAAAGCCCGCGTATCAGATTTCTTACTCAGACATGTCTTGAATAGCAATCATCCTAACTGTGCCAAACATTCATATAAAATATCCTACTCAGATATATGGTGACCTGGCGGTCTAAGGGTAAGGTGTCGGACTTCTGTGCTGAAGGTCCAGGGTTCAATCCTCGGTCCCAGCACAGATTTATCTGAGTGCCAAACCCTTCCTTCATCTCTGACAAGACGATTATGTCACAGCTTGTGAATGTGTGGAATGCCATGCCTCCACCGTGGTTCGGATTTCACGTTAAACTGTAGGTCCTCCATTTCATCTCACAATCACCCTACCTTTACAAATTAGCGTAAGTGCGTACAGCCCGAACGGGTAGTAAGATGCTGTGCTAATAATAATAATAATAATAATAATAATAAAATCATATATATACGTAGCCTTAGTCTACCCTGTAAAGTAGCACGCTTACCTTGCTTTATTTCACTATGGTATATCTTATAATATGACGTCACAGGGCCAGTTTTAAAGCCCGAATTAGTACGACTCAAGTATGTTGCTATACTAAATACAAGAAGACACCTACATAAACCAAAATGGATTGGACCAGTTTCATAGTCATACTTAACATGCCTCAGGTCTAGTGCTATAATAAATACAAGACTACACCTACTTAGACTAGACAGGAATAGGCTAGTCTTATTAGCAGACTTACTTAGTACGCCTCAAGTAGGTTGTTATACTAAACACAAATAGACACCTATCTAAACTCGAATGGAATGGGAGAGTTACGCATAGTAACTTTGGTCTAGGTAGGTGTCGTCCTGTATTTACAATAGCGTCGCAATTGATGCGTACTAAGTCTGAATAAGAAACTGGCCCATAGTGTAACTCCTCAAGGTAAGACTGCGACCTTACAGGGTAAACAGAGTGTACATATTCTAATCTTTTGACGTTATCGGGAATTATAATTATAGCACTCAGTCTATCCCATGCCAGTTATTTTTTGTTCGCCTTGTCTACACTAATGGGATAGGAATGATAGAGGTAAAATTTGAGGAAATGTGCCACCATTTCCGTGGAAGTTGGGTGGGAAACAATTTAGTTTATAACACCCTCTTTACACCTGACTATAATTCAAACCCTGATGTATTCATTACTGACATTCCATTTTATTTTGATAGCGACACCTTAAACCATGCGACGTCAGTTTCATCGCCAATAGGTCATTTTTCGTTTTATATATTTATTGACGTATTCTGAAAGTAATTCAAATTAAAATAAGACAAAAATGACTACTCAGAATTGTTTGGAATGTTGTTGCCCTTAAGAAAAATAATATAAAAAGATAACTTAACATTGTAGTTTAGAGGAAATACTGCGAACTGTATTTCATAAGAATATATTTAAACTAATTGATATCTTACGATGACTCGTATGAAATATTTCAACGTCACTTTATAAACAGTACATGCTGATCTAAGTTGTCAGTTTTAAAAATCACTTGAAAATAATGTTTAGATCAAATTATATGTGGAAATGAAGCTCAATGGCTAAGGTGCGTCCTTGCATTCATAGGATGAATATTTTACTACTACTTCCTGAAACTTTAGCTTATTGACTAAGTGAAACGAGGTTCTGTTTTATTTGGATCATTTGGCATTTGGATCATCTGTCTGTCTGTCCGGATATTTGCTATGCGATAACTATCTAATACTCGGACCAATTTTAACCAAATTTGGCCGGGATATTATATTTTGAACCTAGGCCGAACTATATCCTGATTTTGGTTGGAAGAACAGTAGAGAACATTCAAACATATTTTTTTACAGCCAACATTGATAACATATTACTATATTATTTGTGTATTTTATAGGTATTTATAATATTTATCAAAAGTGACAACTGCGGATAACATGACTTGATGTATGAATATAAAAAACTTGTTTTAGTAACTTTAGTAACTAACTTTTACTGTTCTTCCTACCAAAATCATACTATATGTATGCACAGTGTTTTCCGATATGGCTATCCATTTCAAGATGGCAACTACTAGAAAATCTGTATGTCTGTTTGGTCCATGATAACTGTCAAATAAATGCAATGACCAATTTTAACCAACTTTAGCGTAGTTAATATTTGAACCTAGGTCAAACGATGTATGGACATCTTTTTACAATATTTTTATCCATTTCTACATGGCTGCTCAAACGATTTTTCATTTGATAATTCATCTCAAAGGATCTGAATTTATAACTATCGAGTATATACCTAGTGCATTAAAAATTTGGCATATATTGAGGTACTTAAACCACGTGAACCACCGTTATTCTCTCTTAATATAGTGACCATTTATTTTCCATTTAACTTGATCCCCAAGGAGAAATATATACTTTAAATCCAAAGAGAAATTATAGGAGAGATCTATACCTGAAATCCAAAGAGAAATGTTAAGATTATAGTAACGATAAGTACTTGGAGGGAGGGAGGGAGTCTACTGTTAATATAACTGCTAGTAAGTAAGACCTTAGTAACGATCCCTGCTTAAATCTCCACATTCACGAGTAATGGTTTCTTAATTTATTCAGTAGAAAAATTTGTGCTGAAATAATGATGGCAGCTTTCATGAAATTACCAGTGAATTAACTACTAGGAAATAATCGAAGCGCATTCACACAGTCATAGTTTTTATCATTGTTTAGTGTATGGTTATTGTTACTAACGAAAATAAATTTCCTTTAAAAAAAATGTTTTTTTAAGTATAAATAAACAAATTTAATGTGTATTTTGAAACAATATAAATAGTTTTAAATTTATGAGTAAAATCTATAACATACATTTATTTGAAAACACTTAGTTTCGTTTTACGTTTGTTTTAAGGATAAAACAAAATCAGTGTTCAGTTTACTGATGTAAAGAAAATTAGAATCTCTACTGTCCATGCGTTTGTAATTAAATATCGCTGAAATATACGATCTGAGCCGTCACCAAATTACGCACTAGTTTTCATTATTACAACTTGTTTTGCTAATAGCCGTCATGATAGTTGGTCATTCACACTGTAATAATTCCCACTGGTAATTTTGCTGTTGTAAATTTTGGATTGGGTATTTAAGTTTATGAACCAACTGATTATATCAGTCCCCGGCTTACAGATTAGCTTAAATTTCAGAGTAGACACAACATAAAGTACCTTGGACGTTAATGAAATACTGTGAAGGGGAAAGCCTCAATTTTAACGATAGATTTTTTTCCGACCATGACGGGAATTGGACCCGGGACTATTAGATCAGTACACAGACGCATTCCTGACTGAGCTAAGAAGTAGGACCGGTAATAGCTTTCTTGTACTGAATTTAATACTGAATTAGTTATGGAAACATCTCTTGTATGTAGGGAGTACTAAGAGCTTCAATTCTCACAGGGATACATACACCCCTCTTCCCCTCTCAATCTTTCCTCTTTGCTCGAGTGATTGCAGCGGGCCCAGACGCGGTTCCTTGGTGACAAAAAAGACGAGAGAAGAGGGAGGGGTAAGGTTGGGTTGACCGTCGACAGATTCGTCTCTCCCTTGGGCTAATCTTAGTCCACCAGCACCTGTCCAAGTTTAAATAGGTCAAACCGAGCTATACGCGGACTGGTCTTCTTTTCACCAAGGTTCTTTTTCACCATTGCCAGAATATTTGTTTTAATGGATAATTTACCTAAAACTTATTGGACTTGTAACCCACCAAATTTACAACCCGTTGGAGTTACTCTCTGTTTAATCTGAGATTTGAACTACGGTCTCTCAGAAGAGGGTCGAACAGAGTACGAATCATATAAGGTATTAACGGTGTTGACCATCAAGTAAAAAATAAAAAAAGTTGAAGTGACTAATTCAAGAAGTATGAACTTTGAAAACATTTTCTTGTCGTTTCTATGTCGTATTTATAAATTTAGGAATTTGTTCTCCAATAATTACTATTCAATTTTATACAAGCTTTTAACACGTCTAATAAAGATATTTTGGCTCATAGCCAATAAAACAACGATGTGCATCTGGTCAAGTTTGATAATAATCCATCAAAAATGAACATTTTTTTCAAACGATGTAATATATTATTACATCCCATAAATTTTGAGCTAATCGTCGTCTAGTTCAATTCTTTATTTATATAGTGTTTGTAATGTCCCAACTTGTGAACACTATGTTGTTTCGAAAAGGAGGGATGAGACTGCAGTTTTGAATAATTACTTACATTTTATATTTTAAATTCGGGAATTCTCTTTATTTTATAATATTATTTTAACTATTCATTTTCATTTTAGAATATTTAAGTCCTTCAGGCAGTTTAAAAGTTAATACATTTATTTTATATTAAATGTGCTTACTGGATGCGCTGGTCGATAAAACAAAGGGAAGAGCTAATCCAGCACAGAGTTTTCGATCAAAGAGAAATACACCTTTTCCTCAGTACAGAGCGGTTGCATTGTCCAGCCAACCAGAAAACTAGGATTTAAACTACACTCATGCGATAGGTCGAGATTGTCAGGACACGCGGGTGCAATCTACAATATCATCAGAATTTGAAAAAAGACGCGAGGAAGAAACGAACTCTTACTAATACACGCAGGGAGACGTCCAGTGACCAGTGAGGCGACAAGACGTGTGTTGTGCGTCATCGCATATTTTAATAATGATATAGTATATATGGTGAACAGCGTAGAAACGGGTAGGTTGTATAAGCTGAGATTGTCAATGATTATATTAATAACATATAAGAGAATATATCCCAACAATAAATCAATATAAATGTGATCAAAGTATACTTATTGTATAAGTGGGAATTTCCTTATGTGATAATCACTTCGATACGAGAAGCTGAGCTGGCTAGGGATAAATATAAAAATTTATAAGTCGTCTTTACAAATTTTACAATTGTTGCCCAACTAAGGGGCATTACATCGTCGTAGATGGAAGAGGAGGAGTTCTTCAATTTGGCCATCTAACAAGGGGCCTATAGGTAGAACTTTACAATCGGAGCCCAACAGTGGGGGCCTTCATCATATAAATCATTCTAAGAACTCTTCATGTTATACGAGTAGTAAATATATATAGATAAAGTCTCCATTAAATACAACTTTTATTGCATATACATACATTATTACTGTATCTTCTTTCTCATTCATTATTACTCTCTTTACTATATTATAGTAACATTATTATTATTAATTAATTCATTATTTAAAATTTTAAATTAAATTTACTGAAAATAAAAAGCATATTTGTTATTTTTGCGAAAATCTACAACTCAACTTTTTTTTTATTACATCGAGAATGGGAACTCTGTCTTTATAGTATCCATAAATTCATCGACTAACGTAAATTATAGTATATATATTGCGTTTCAATATTTAAATTTGAAAAGTTTGATGTTATACTTGGAAAAAATAAGAATTTATTAAAAAAATTAGACCCAGTTTGGTAAAATTCTAGAAATTGATGTATAAACAAATTGTCGTCTTAAGAAGTTGCAGTTTACCCTTTGAATATTTGTTGGCATATCTTCGGTATAGTTATAATCTTTAAATTTAAAATTGAATTAATAGTACGGCGCATTGCACAAAATTTCTCTCTCGTTAATCCTAAAATAGAGACATTTACCAAACATTCGTAAGATTTGTGGAACGAGATAGCATACATTGTTGCATAAATACTCTACAAAGAACACAACTGAAATAATATACTAATGGCGGAGTTAGCAAACCTTCACTAGTTTATTTTACAGCTGTAGAAATTCATACCGTTCTTTTAAAAACTGAGAGCTGTACAATACATCTCTAGGTTTATGAATACATTAACGTTGCTTTAAAAACTGTCAAATAATTTTTTTTCTTTACTTAGTATAATATCATTATTTTTATAACCATCACCATCACCATACCTGTTAAGGTCTTACGCATGTATAATAACTAATCTAATGTGGTAGGGATGAGGAAGGAAATATTTTATACGTAATATACATGCATTTGCGTGGAAGGAGAGTGGGAAACCATTTAGGAAACCCCCCTCCCTCAATAGACCCGACCAGGATTTGAACCCTGATCTCCCCGTCTTCAACAGGCCAATCTATAATGAGAGTGACACCTTAGACCATTCGGCCACTGAAGTGTTTTTTTACTTTCTATTACATTGATAGAATGTTTATCCAAACTTTATGGTATATCTTTGCCCAAACAACGTCATTAGATTCAGAATGTTTATTGCATTGTCTTGTTAATAAAACTTGAGTGATGTTAAAATGTTTTTGTATAGGTAGCTCAAGTGTTCTTTTTCATCAAAAACTGAAGTGCTCTAGTTATTATATATTGCTTGAT
This sequence comes from Timema douglasi, assembly GCA_901482245.1. Taxonomy (NCBI): domain Eukaryota; kingdom Metazoa; phylum Arthropoda; class Insecta; order Phasmatodea; family Timematidae; genus Timema; species Timema douglasi. The sequence goes on along the minus strand of CABEEJ010000248.1, from coordinate 129,012 downwards.
ATTGGATTTTATCATCAACAATTGTCTTCAATATCTTCATAATTTATCGAAATGGTTTCATATTAAATACCATCCACAATAGCTCAATATGAGTTTTTATTACTTCTCATATATATAATGTAATCGTGAACATTTTAAAGCTTTAAATTAAGATGTAGGTTGAAACTTATGTGTCATCTAATTCAAATAATTTTGTTTTACAATGGTTTCTATGTCTTTATGTGTGTGTCTGTTTGCACCTAGGGCTACAACAGAAATTGGGTTTTTAGTTAAAACTCATATTAGATGTTACATTGTCATAAATTTAAACAAAATATTGGTTTTAATAATGGTTCTAAAATTTGGGGTATCTTAAAAAAGACTGATTTACCAAAATTCTACATTTTTAGAAAGTGGCTTTAGCAATTTTGTTCAAATTTAATATCTGGGGATTGTATAAGCTACTTGCTTTTTGAAATAAAATTCATTTGAGGGTAGTTTACTATGACTTGATTTGTGAACATTTGAAATTTTTAGAAAACGGCTATAAAATTTTGTTAAAAATAGGTATCTGGAGAATATTTTATAGCATAAATAACACTATATACTTAGTTTTCGGATAAAACTCACTAATGGTAGCTTACTTATGACTAATTTTTTTTAATGTAGATGATTTGAAAATTGCACTAACTATTTTGTTACGGATGGGTATCGGGAATGTTTTACATGATAAATAACGCTGTATATTTGTTTTACAGAGAAAAATACATTTATGGGTTGTTTACTGCTCCAATTTTTTCTAAACATTTTGTTTAGAAATATAATAGAATCCATCGGAAAGTATGTACGATTATGTAATACCTTTTATTTCTTAAATCGATCATGATTTATTTATCTATGCTCAAGGTTCCTAGAATTTATTAGAGACAATTCTTGATTGAAAGTAATATATCTATCGGTGGCCACACGGTCTAAGGCATAACGTTCCCAACAGGCTGTATTTCTGGTGTCAGGGAGGTAAAGGCTCAAATCTTGACTGGGAACATTGAGGAAAGAGGATTTTCTTTCGTAATTTATCACGTTAGTTTTCCCATTTTCTCTCAAAGCTTCCCTAAGTTACCCTCCTGGTTTCTAACCCTTAGATTAGGGGTCAGTAACCTTTTTAGCCCCGATCAACTTATAAACTTATTTAAGATCCTGCCATCACCCATCATTTCACTCCTCTGCCCTTTTGTTGTCTATATATCTTATATTTATTCCTAAATTTCTAACGTTCCTCAAATATTTATGCCATCACCGTCCTAGAGAAAATATAAAATAAACAAAATGTATATTTTATTTTCTTATAACATTATAACATATCTAATTTTCTGAGAGTATTACCGATTATGGTCAATTTTGGTGGTTTTGAGATACAGTTATTGCCTCAGGACACTATGTTTGTGGGTTTACACCGAGCTGGGATCGATGCATTTTTCTTGATCGATCAAATTCCGCAGGGCAGTTTATTTCGGAGAGGAAGTAAAGCCGTTGGTCCAATGTCAATTTTGGCATGTACAAAAACCTTAGAAGGTATACAATACCTATATCTTTCCCAGCAACATTGGTGGGCCTTTTCACGCTCGCTGATAAAAATTCTCGTGTGCTGATATAATCAGTTGGTCCAGAGAATGTACGCTAAATACTTCAAATAGATAAATTAAATGATATAAATTGACCTATAAGGGTTGTTTTGGTCACTAATATTATTTGAGACTAGGCCTACTTAGTCATCAAACCCTTCCTTAGAGAATAACGTTAATAGCCTTAGTGCTAATGAAAAAACATAATTTACTATTTTGAAATAAGTTAATTAAATTACAAATATATTGTTATTTTCCAACAGTATGTTTGTTATTTTAGGTTGAGATAGTTTTTAAATAGTGCGTTGATATATCCTAGCGTTTGTAAAATGCACATTCAATCTTTTGAATAGTAAATTTACACACACTCTCAAATTACAAGATGATGCCACCTTAGGACTTAATCGTTTGTGTGTGAGTCCGTGACTTACAACCCATCCAGGACATTCTAAGATTTACGTTAACGTGGTAAGAATGATGAAGGCAGAAAGTAGAGTAAATTTACTCTTATTGACATGGAATTATATTTGTAAATCATTCAGGAAACAAAACCTCAGAAAACTCAACTGAGATTCCAACTCCAACTTCCCTGTCACCTTCAAACCAAACTATACCAGGTGAACATCACGTTTGACATCAAGGCCAAGGAGTAGGGATTAAGAGAATGGTTTTTAGAAGACATTAACCCGAAATTAGCCAGTTTAAGAGGAGTGATTAAGAGGAGTGATATATATATATATATATATATATACCACAGTGTAAAAACTCCTACCACCCTCGTTGTAACCAGCCGGGATTAGAACCCCAACCTCTCTATCGATGGTGACACAAGTTTAAGGTGCAGTCCAACGCCGTAATTAAGGTCCCTCGATGGGACCGCAAACGGAGACCGCGACTGGCAACCAAAGCGCGTGACCAACAGCTTTACACCACGACCACACTGCTGCGGGAAATAAATATCAGAATAAGTCATGAGATAAAAAAAAAACACATTAGAAAATCAATAATTATGACACCGAAAATCCGGTTCATCGATAATCCGGATCGCTATAAAACTACAGTGGTATCAATATCAGAGACATGGCAGCCTAAATACCAAACCTCTAATGCTCAACTCTTATTCAAAACAAAATTGGAGACTTTTTTCAATGTTAGAGTTTTTCGTTATTATATTCTTTCAAAATTTGTGATGATTAACAATAAAAAAATGTGTTTAAGTTCGTTGTTTGAATAAAGTAAAAAAGTGTATATCTTAACACCGAGTTTTCGTAAGTATCCCGTCTATGCTTATTTTTATTTTTGGTATAGGTACTGTATTTTAGATCATCCGGACCGGGTAAATCCCCAATTAGTTCGAATTATCGACGCTCGATTGTTAAAAAAACACAATTATGTTTTTAATATATAACTGAGGAACTATCCATACTTCAGAGAACATAACACACGTTTGGTAACCGTCAGTCACTTATAGGAAAACATAGTACCCCGCGCCTTACCATCTGAACGACTGAGGTCGGGGTCAAGATTCACGAGTCATGGTCATTTCGAGGGAACGCCTACCTTTAAACCACCGCGATTTCCAGAGTGGATACGAGACCATATGCCCGTGTGGAATATTGAGAGAAAGAGAGAGAAACCATTTGGGTTGGAATTACAATGCGATTATCAAATGTGTATGTGTGGAATTTTAAATAAAATTCCTGTTAGGACCTCCCCCCTTCTTCCTCCTGGAGATAGAGAACAACCTGGACCGCAGCAAGGATCCAGGAATAGAACTATTATCCCAGTCCGGCCAGGCGCGGCTTGACTCACGCAAGCCAACCATACAACCGAGGAAATAAACTATTATCGAGGGGAATATTCGTCTCATCGGATGAGTGACTGGCACCATGACCGGCCGAGAGAAGCCCTTCACCACACTTCTCTTCAAGACGGTTTGGTTCGACTAGACTTTATAAATTGTTATTATCTTTTTCACAGCGGCAAAGTACTCGTTAAGGCTGTATGCTAATAGAATAAGGACGAGGAAAGTAGAGTTTTAAGGGAAATGTACCAGTATATGCATGGAGGGAGAGTGGGAATCCATTTAGGTTAGACCAGACTCAGTACACCAGAGAGGGATCTCCCCATCACGGTATTAAAACGAGACTGACGCGCTAGAACATTTGACCGACGATGTGGGTTAAACTTTCTAAACACAAGAGGTTGGGTAAGATCATATGGTCTATAGCTATTCTGAGACTTTCTAAATAAAAGAGTTTAGATCAGCATATGACCTAAAACTAGTTGGAAACTGTCAGACTAGTTTGCCATAGACTAGGGTTATAAACGCCTTTTCGACAGTAATCTAAGATAAGAAACACCTTTATCACCTGACACGTGGCTGCAGTTATAAACCTTTTTATAACTAAACACCTGGATAAGATTATAAACCACTTTTACTTCATACAGTTTTCCAAAAACAGTTCACCAACAACTTTAATAAGCATATGAAACAGCTTTATCGTCAAACGGCCTGACTAATATTAGAATCACTCGTATCACTAAATATCTGGCTGAGATTAGAAGCACTTTTACCACCAACAATACGTCTAGAACTAAACAAAAATCACCAAACACTTGTTAAGGTTAAAAAACCCTTTCACACCTAACGCCTTATTAGAATTAGAAACACCTTTATTACCGAACCCCGTTCAAATTAAACACCTGTATAGAATCAAGTTTTCCATATTTTGGTTTTCTCATCTGCCATACATGTAAAATGAGGTGCATTTCTTCAACTTCCTCCTAATCTACACCCTCTAATAAGCCTAGTAAAATAAGATTAATTGCCGATGACTAAGGATTTTTTTCCCTAAATGGTTTATCACTCTCCTTCCACAAAAATGCAGGTACATTTAATTTAAATAATACCTCCATCCCTATTTAATTAGTGGTGGTCTTGATGTAAAGTGCTTGCTTCATGACCCGATGTTTATCGGTTCAAACCCAGCTGGGCTTGATGGATTTTTCTTGAGCGATAAATATCCGTAATACAACTTCCTTCACAAAAGAAGTAAAGCCATCGGTCCCATGTCAAATTGGGGCATGTAAAAGATCCCTGAAAAGTATGAGAAAATTCTTTTCCCGGCCAAATTGGTAGGTCTCTTCGCTCTCGCTCATAGACATTCTCGTATGCTGATACAATCAGTCGTGTCAGAAATTGCTTTTTAAGTACGTCAAATAAATATTTTAAAAAAATATGTGGATGGCCTGAGTAGGTAGTAAGACACAGAAAACAAATAAAAACCTAGTTAACAGACTGAATCCTTGTCGGAGCCTTAGTTTCACGAACACTCGTAGCTATGATAAAACTAAAAGAACACTAGATTATAAAATACGTCTTAATTTGAGGGAAAATTAATTGAAAGGGTAGGTAAAAAAAAGTTTCTGAAGAGTGGACGGAAAAACCAGTGTGTAAAAAACTATCAGCAAATTAAGTCGATTGGGATTGAACTCCGGGTTTCAGAAGGAGGGCCAACAACTCTCGCAGTCCTATCTTCTGGAAGGAGTGGTTGTCGACCGAGATGGAGGCAGGTAAATCACAGGGTCTGAGGCCGTGGCGCACCGGAGACGACGCCTTGTCTCCATGGTTCCCGCTTCTATATCTGTCCCCTCCTCTTGGTATGACATAACCTCAACCTACATTCTGTTCGGCAGCACTACGGTGTCGCCACCTGTTCCTCCTGGCAAAATAGGATGGGGCTGCGTCGGGACCACAACGGCACAACTCAAGGAGACTTATGGTTTTGTCATGTTTCTCGAGGGTTGGGAGGGTCAAAAGGTGGACGTCTTCAAAACCCTCTCGTCCGGAGCAAGGGAGAGAATGCGGAGGTTAACTGGGACACAAGGGCGTAGATATATAATTTGTTTAAGGAAAGCTTCTGTGGATGAATGGTCTATGGCGCCACTCTCGCAATAGACTGGGCTGTCAATGATGGAGAGAATGTGTCTCGAATCACGGTCGGGTGATGATGTTTTTAATAAATGGTTTTCCACTTCCTCTCTCTCTCCACGCAAATGATAGTACATTATTATTATTATTATTATTATTATTATTATTATTAGCTCCGCGTCTTACTAGCCGTTCGGGTTATACGCACTTACGCTAATGTGTAATGGTAGGGTGATTGTGAGATGAAATGGAGGACCTACAGTTTAACGTGGAATCCGAACCACGGTGGAGGCCTGGCATTCCCCACATTCACAAGATGTCTTGTCAGAGGTGAAGGAAAGGTTTGGTAATCAGATAAATCTGTGCCGGGACTGAGGATTGAACCCCGGCCGCCAGCACAGAAGTCTGATACCTTACCCCTGGACCACCAGGTCACCATGATAGTAAACTTCCTCTAAATTCAACCTTTCTAATTCCTAACACATTAAAGAAATAAGTACATCTTCATACAGCCCGGATGGATAGTAAGATGCAATGCTAATTAAAAGATGTAGAAATAATATGTCCGTATGTTTTTATGTATATAAACATATATAGTTACATATTTAAGAGGGAGAGGAGAGGTTACGTATGAAAGTGTGTGAAAGGGTGGGTGAGCTGTTTATTTATCTGTTAAATGAACAAAATTAAAGGTGACAATTGACTATTAAAAATAATAAGGCTTGAAGGAATTTGACAATCTTGATATTACACACCCTAATATAATTTTCAATCAAAATTTTGCGTATTTGAATGGGGAATTTCTTGTCACATCTTACTACCTGCTCAGGTTATACCTATGAGATAATTAATAAAATGGAGTAAGGATGAGGAAGGAAGTATGTTAGAGGTAGTCTACCCTCATTTACTTGGAAGGAGAGCAAGACACCATTTAGCATACACCACCCTAAGCAGACACGACCGGGATTCGAGCCCCGGTCTCCCCGTCTTGAGCAGGCCAATCTATCCCAAGAGTGACGTCTTAATAGACCATTTGGACCCTGAGGCGGGCTAAAAGAGAGTATTGATTTAACAATGAATTTAAAAGTTAGTTATCATAAAATATATAATATGTATATCGGAGCAGGAATATTTGGTGCAGGGTGCGGGTTGTAGTGTGTATGATCGTATTTAGAGTGCAATTTTCATATTAAGAGCCTTATTTGGCATCTACAATAAAGTTAATAAATCTACTTTCATGTATTAATAAATCAATTAATGTGATCTGCAGATGCCACTTTTGATAGATACTATCAATAGCTATAAAATATCAATAATAATATATTAAAATACTATCAATTTTTACCTAAACAATGTGATATTTTCTAAAAGTCTCTTATATGAAAGTGGGGCTGTAACTGCAATTTGTTAAATGATAATAATATTAGAGTCTAGCACTTGAAGATGAATAGTAGAGCAAGTTACATAGTGATGAGTTACACACACTGTGCTCATTACAATATATTGTTAAGGTAATCAAATCTTGCAGACACCGCTGGGAAGAACATGCAACACGAGCGGAAGAATCTAGAACATTGTTCGGGGTACTGACTGGTAAATTCATTGGGAAGAGACCATTGGGAAGACCTGGACGCAGATGGGAGAATAACATTAGAATCGGCCTGAAAGAGCTAGGGTGTAATGAGTTTGACTGGATAAAACTAACTCAAGATAAATATAGGGTGTAATAAGGTGGACTCCATAGAACTAGCTCAAGATAGGTATAGGGTGTAATGAAATGGACTCCATATAACTAGCTCAAGATAGGTATAGGGTGTAATGAAATGGACTCCATATAACTAGCTCAAGATAGGTATAGGGTGTAATGAAATTGACTCCATATAACTAGCTCAAGATAGGTATAGGGTGTAATGAAATGGACTGCATATAACTATCTCAAGATAGGTATAAGGTGTAATGAAATGGACTCCATATAACTAGCTCAAGATAGGTATAGGGTGTAATGAAATGGACTGCATATAACTAGCTCAAGATAGGTATAGGGTGTAATGAGGTGGACTCCATAGAACTAGCTCAAGATATGTATAGGGTGTAATGAAATGGACTGCATATAACTAGCTCAAGATAGGTATAGGGTGTAATGAGACGGAGTGCGCAGAATTAGCTAAAGATAGGGATAGGTGGGATTTGTTTTTAAGTGCGACAGTGAGATTTCAAGTTTCAAATATTTAGAGAACATTTTATTCTGAACGAAATAAAATCAAACAATTAATTTCAACAGAATTCGAATAAACTTAGTGGACAAATGCGATATGCTGTGATAGATTCACAGAAAGTTTAACCTTTTGGAATGAAACGTGATATTCACTAACTGATGTTAATGCCTTTTTTTTAATTTTCTCTGTTTAAATTGTACTATATTATACTTCTTAACCAGGACCATCCCGTTAGGTGAGTAAATGAATTATATTTGTTGATTTATATTCTTTCAGATATGTCAAATACATTTTAATTACGTTTATTTTTTTGATTACTATGGGGAATATGAAATCACAAGTTCCCTCATGACAGAGTTATTGTATACCCTATCTACCGCAGCGGAGGGGGTAATTGACAGCTAGGGAAAGTGATTTGTATCCATTCGCCCAACTTGATGGTCTGTAAGACAATATGTTGGATTGTTGTTACTTTTGGCTGTCAAAACTTTCACACACACACACAAACAAAGTTTTTTTATTATTTATTTTCTTTTAACCGTTTTTACATTACTGAAACATGAACTTATGAAAATAACCGTTTGGATGTTTTGTTTTTTCTTTCGTGGAAGTGATGTTTGTGGTTCACTTTAAAAAAAAATGCTTTTCAGCATACGAGAGCTTGTAATTGCTGAGTACTCTTCTTAATTTAGGATGTCAAACCAGCCAAATCAAGGACGACTAATGAGTTCATCATACAAACCGTCTTCGGTTATGTTCATGCGTTGTTTACAAAATAAAAATATGTATTTATCTTGGTTGCCAGTTATAACATGATACAAATCTGTGTAAAATACTTTTTAATTTATTATGTCATATACTATAATATCTCTTGTTTCCACAACAAAAAAACATTTATTATTATTATTATTATTATTATTATTATTAGCACCGCGTCTTACTACCCGTTCAGGTTATATGCAGTTACACTAATGTGTAATGGTAGGGTGATTGTGAGATGAAATGGAGGACCTACAGTTTAACATGGAATCCGAACCACGGTGGAGGCCTGGCATTCCCAACATTCACGAGATGTCTTGTCAGAGGTGAAGGAAGGGTTTGGTAATCAGATAAATCTGTGCCGGGACCGAGGATTGAAGCCCGGCCGCCAGCACAGAAGTCTGACACCTTACCCCTAGACCGCCAGGTGACCTCAAAAAACATTAAAACTCAATGGTTTTATTAATATATTTTGTTCTTTCAAAGAGTTACGAAAACGCCAAGTTATACAATAATCGATAGAGAAAAATTATTAGATTAATTTGATAACATTTATATTGATAATGTAGTATTACTAAGCGAATAATGATAATTTCCGGGTTCATCTATTGTTTGAAATAAAGAGCCTTCTGCTAGCTGTCAGCTACCTACACTCCTAGCGTAGATGGGGCATAGTTTATCTTGATATAGTTTAAGACTCGCACCAGTGGCCATATATGGTCACCATATCATCTTATCTGATTTCCCGGCGACTGGGAGTTGGGGTTCGAATCCTGGCTGGAAATACTGTAGATGTTTTCCCTCCTAAAAGATTTCCCTGTGCAACTTCACGCCATGATGGTTGGTCGTATACACTAATACTTGATTTGTATTGAATTCAGTTTGCAATTAAGTATGGAAACATTGTCTGAGTGTGTGGTGCATCGTAGTGCGGGGTTTCCATATTCTTCGTTAGAAAACTGGAATTGAAACTAGTAAAACCATTTTACTATGTCTAAAAAATAAAATGAAAAAATAAATACATTTTGAATTAAACAACTAGGAGTGGAACCCTCATGGTCCCAAACTCCCGAATCCTCGAGCTCTCAAATTCATTAAGTATATTCGAGTCAAGAATACAAGAAAATATCAGATTCAAGACTCTAATACTTTAAAAAGATTAGGAAAAAAACTTTGATTGTTGTAGTTGGTTTTATAAATTTAACACACCTTATTGGTGATTCCGAATGAATATAACTTTAGATTTAACTTAACATCCAGACCCCATGCCACTAACTTAACACTAACTGGATGTATTAACGTTATATTTAATGTATAATAGTAAAAAAGTTAACGTTTAGTAATAATTTCTGTTTTATATTATTACAATATACTTATATTTCCTCTTTTGTTAATCATTTTTTTCGAATTTGAATTTGAGATGCGGGACTCGTAGATAAAATAATGATACGGGTCCGTAAAATAGTAGATTCAACCCAATTCTATACAAAACTATTTTATTGATCTCACTTTCACTATTCTCAATTTAAATGCAGAATTTCAAACTTCGATTAGATTTCTATTTCGAAAATGTTATCATAAACCTACACTGCCAAGCACTATTTTCCTTCAAGTTAAATCAAATTGTTTTCAAAAATCACATTAATTCGTACTGTAAATCTGAAAAGGGATGAGTATTCACTCAAAGTTTAATCATAATTGAGAATGATAATTATTTGTCAATGAAGTAATAGAAAAAATACAGATAAATTCAAATATGCATGGAAAAATAGCTGATGAGGACTTGATTCGGTGCCCACATGGTCTAAGTCGTCATTCTCGTGTTAGACTAGACTGCCGATGAAAGGGAGATCGGGATTTTAATCCTGGTTGGGTATACTAAGAGTAGTTTTTCCAAAATAGTTTTCCACTCTCCCTCCACGTGAGTGCAGGTACACTTCCTCTAAATTTAACCTTAATCATCCCTAACTCATTCACGAAATTAGTGCATATCTGTACAACCTGAACAGGTAGTGAGACGCGGTGCTAAAAATAAATGCTAATGGAAGGGGCGAGGGGGAAAATGAGGGTTAGGGGGATAATAATGAAGGGGATAATGTATTACAAAATCCTGGCTATACTGGACACAGAGTAAAATACAGAAGAGGAAGAATTTATTCCGTTCGGTAGCCGCAGAATGTAACCACACTTCAGAGTGGTAACCAGTCCCCATTTTATAGCGAGTCTTAGCGGGCATTGCGAAAGGTCACACATGCGTAGTCTAGTGTTACTAACAGATCTTGTAACCAATCTTTGTAAATGCCCAACCTTCTACGTTCCATTTTGGGATTTAAAATAATGAGTCCAAAGTGCAGTCCCATTGAATGAATTGACTGTCTTATCATCATAATCATAATTATAAACAGTTTCCAGCAACTGGCCGGCTCTGTTTGCCTCTCCAACATATCCCTTCTCCCCACCCCATCTCTCCTCCTCCACCATGACTCAGTCCGTTCTATCCTTCACACTTGTCTGCACTCCCTTTAGCCCCTTATTCCTCGGTCTTGGTCTCCTGCCCTCCCTTCAGTAACCAACATCTTCTTTGGTGTATTCTCCTCCTACATCCTCCTCACACGGCCGTACCCACCACCTTAGTCGCGACTTCTCCATCCTGCCCTGCACTGGCTCCTCCTCAACTATTCATCTCACTCCCTCATTTCACATCCTATCCGTTCTTGTCACCCCTATAGCACTTCTCAGACATTTCATCTCATATGCTTGAATTCTACTTCTATCCCCCTCCTTCAACACCCTTATGTCTTATGTTTAACAACAATAGTTTTTCCATTTAAACTGTTATAAGTGGTAGCACTGGACACCAGCACGCCCTAGCACTAGTTTCAAGTACCGTCGTGCATCTAACAAGCCGGTTAATCTACCCTGAAACTGGGCTCTCTAAGTTCAACTTTCTTCTTAAGACGTTCCTCCCGGAGTTGGATCACTACTGTCCTGAAAGCGCCTAGATGAAGCAACGACGTCCAAGTGACAAATGACGCCAGAGAAGAGAGAGGTGAGGGAACTTATCACGCTGTGGCCTTGTGATCTTAGGTTGTTTATAGAACGCTCGCGACGCCTAGCGTCCGTCACAACCTAAAATACCACCGCGACCTAGCTCTTCAAACTAATAACTAGGCCACTGAGGCATTCCACAACATTTAGTCATGCAACTGGACTATGATTGGTTTAACTACACCAATCATTTTAGTTTATTTTTTAGTTAAGTGCATTGCCAACAGGGCTGTCAGCACGCGTAGAACATAGTAGAACATCAAACGTTGACCATAGAGGTCAGCAGCTCGATCCCAAACCAAACCAAGTACATTGATTTTATCTTTCTACATAACGAATTCTCAAATTTCATCTCCAAGTAAATGCTGATTTTTTTTAGCACCGCGTCTTACTACCTGTTCAGGTTGAACTCATATGTACTGATTACGCTGATGAGTTAGGGATGAGTAAAGCTAAATTGAGATGAAGTGTACTCGCATTTGCGGGAAGAGTGGAAAACCATTTTAAGAGAAACCACCTCAGTACACCCCTCCGGGATTCAATTCCCGACATCCCCGTAATCGACAGGCTAGTCATTATAACTAAAATGCGATGACTTAGACTATGCAGCCACTGAAGCAGGTCTAAATTTTCTTTAAACTAATACTTTAACCACCACAATATTGTCTATGAACTTCGTTAGTATGTGAAATAATAGCAAATGAACTCTGTATGAAAACAAATTTTGATCCGTGTCAGTGATGACGTGGGTTTGTCTAATTATCCGTTGATGGAGAGGTCGAGGTTCGAATCCTGACCAGGAGTATTAAGGGTATTTTTTACTAAATGGCTTTCCACTCTCATCCCAAACAAATGCGGGAATTCTTCCTCTAAATTCAACCTTCCTCATCTTTACCCGGTTAGTATGAATATGATTATAACCCTGACGTGGTGAACGGTAAAAACCTTCACAAAAAACACAGCTTGGTTTTGCTTTAAGAATTATTATGTCTTATTTGTATTAATAACATCATAAAACACCCACTCAAGTGGTCACATGACTAAGGTGTCGGGCTCATAATATAATAAACTGCCTGTAGTGGAGGAGATAAAGCATTTAGAAAATATGTGATAAGGTTTTAGTTTGTTGTTTAACAAATTAGTTTTGTACCACATCAAGCAATCAATATAACCTTTATAGACATATCTGTACTAATAAAAGTGTAATGGTGTTTGTGTATACCTGTTCAGAGAATTTTTACTACTTCTAAATTAAAAAGAAAGCTGAAATTTGTTAAAATTGTAGAAGAACCACTCAAGAGGTGCGTGAATTTTTCAAACTTTAAAAGTAATCGAAAATAAAGATTATAATACAATAAAAACGTGGTTTATTTAATAATTTTAATTCGTTGACATGTTATTTGCATTTAAAAAGCAAGGAGAACCTAGAATATAAATCTCAATCTCAAATCCAGAGAGAATTAGCAGATTATACTACAGTGACCGGTGTTTGGTGTTTGGTTGATTCGTATTCATATTAGTTAACAAAAAAAGTATTTCTTTGATCAGTGAAAATTTTACATTTAACGTCCTATATATTTCTTATTTGAGGTTACATTTACTGTACACTAGGCCCATGGCTTCTTTGGTGCTGACTGACAGCTCACAGCTGACAGCTGAAAGCTTTGAAAAGTTACCAGACCAAATTATTTCTCTCTACGCCGAATCATATGCTCTGCAAAAACATGTGTTTAGCAGCTGTCACTTCTGACGGTCAAAATTTAGTTATATACCTAAACGTTAACTGTCAGAAGTCAGCTGTGAGCTGTCAGTCAGCACCAAAGAAGCCATGGGGCTACTGTACATGGCCTGGATATGTCCCTATACAAACCAATTACTAATATAATTTACAAATAACATAGCCTTATAAATAAAATTAATATTTAATTATTGGTTTGTGTGAGTATATGATGAGTTTACGCTAGAAGTCCAAAACCAGAAGATAGCTAATCTTATATTTTTTTCGAAGTACCACGTTTTACTATTCTTTCAGGCTATAAGTCTATGTGCACTAATCATTCTAATGGCTTAAAGATGAGGAAGATTAGATTTTAGGAGTGAGCTCACATTTTCGTGGAAACCCATTTAGGAATCCCTCCCTCAGTACAACTAAAAGGGATTTGAACCCAAATTTCCACATAATTGGTAGTCCAGTCTATTGCTAGAGTGACGCCTTAGAGCATGTGGCCACCGTAGCAGGTTATTTCAAATTAAAATACAAATATAAATTACATGAAATGTACACGATCACCTAATTTTAGAGTTTATTTGATTGGTTTGTATTCACATTACGTGGTAAAAAGTGTTTTTTCAAATGTATTTTTTTTACATTTACATAATATACAAGGGGACCTGGTAGTCTAGGGGTAAGGTGTCAGACTTCTGTGTTAGAACTCCGGGGTTCAACTCTCGGTCCCGGCACACATATATCTGATTACCAAACCCTTCCTTCACCTCTGGCAAAGTGTGTGCTTTCACGCTTTGTGAATATGTGGAATGTCAGGCCCCCACCGTGGTTTGGAACTCACGTTGAACTGTAGGTCCCCTCTGCTTTCCACCATCATCATTCTCACGTATCATCTTATCATCGTATCATCTGGTGATAGTGGAATTCGCCTTAATGGTGTCCCCACCTCAGAAATGAATTCCTCAACTCGCCAGGAAAGCAGAGGTAAGATAAGGTCAAATGGTCAAGATCTAGAGCATTAGCCCCACCCCACATTGAATTATGTATTATTTTGCATGATATTAATTAAATTTTGTTATAGTTTTAAATGTTTGTGATTATAAGAAAAAATAATTTTGTAACAAGGTATATCTCAACCTAACAAAACTTAACCTTTCATGCATCTTCAAATTGAAGGTTCAGTTTTGTTGGGTTGGGCAATAATACGATACAAAGTGTATGTAGTAATAACATATATGTAATAAGAAAACAATGCATGACTAACTAGTATTGGTAGGGATTTAAAGATACCTATTTTTGATTATTTTAATCATTGTATTTAAAAAAATTTACATTACCACTTTTTTATATTTCTTAAATATCTAATAATATAAAAATAAAAAGCACTCAACATTATTGTTTTAATTGCAACAGATATTTTCAATTATCACTTATAAGTTTCTTAAAATATTGTTGTAATTAAATTATTCATTCATTGATTTCTCATTTCATTTATTTATATATTTTTAAATCTATATTTATAAATGTTATACCTACCACTGGATGTGTCACATTATTTATTCCGTATAGATAAAATAGATTATGAATTCAGAGGAAGTGTACCCGTATTTTAGTGGAAGAAGAGTGGAAAACATTTTAAGAAAATCCACCTTCATTACACCCTACCAGGATTCGAACCAAAATCTCCCTGTTATTGGCAACCCTGTCCATTGTCAAAGTGACACCTTATATAATGTGACCACTGAACCGGATCCTTAATATAATTTTTAATCTGGGTGTGCCGATATTACGTCATCGGTCGCCCAGTGTTTCCCACGGAGCCGCACCGCACCACACTTTATTAAACCAAGAATAAGATTATTGTAGTTAAAAAAAGAAAACTATTTTTATATTCATTATAGACTGAGCTCTATTACAAAATAAGTTTGTATTTTTATTTTTAATTGCATAGGTTTTCCCCTATTTTCATAAAATTAAGTTAGTTATTAATTACTAAAAGTAAAGTTTTAAGTTAGCTAATAGTTAAGAAGAATGTTTGTTGTTCAATAAGTTGTATATAATATTGTTTATCTTGTACGTTATGTTGGAAACAATGACTACAGCGTCACACGTGCAATGTCAGTGAAAGAAATGCCTAGTTTTAAAGTGCTGACACAGTGACTGCCAATAACTGTGAATAATCAATGGTATACATCACTGCTATTTTAAAATCAAGGTCACTGTGATCATCGATATCGTAAAATCATTGTTTCGACCATCCCTACAGTGCTTAGGGGTTACCATAAAAACAAAGCTCCCGAACATTTATTTTCAGTGGTAGGTGGCTACACGGTCCGCACCGCAAAAGTGCGGGGCAATGCTCTCTCGACGATTTGTCCGCGCCGTTGCGGTGAGGACTCTTGTAGCCGGTCCTTTTAAACCTACCTGAGAGCACCCGGCTCACGGAGGGGTTTCTTCCGTGGGAAAAGGTAGTTCGCGTGGTTGACGTGAGGATCTAACATGATGTTTGTAAAGAGTCAGGGTTGTTTTGTTAACTGGAGAGGGTGAACTGATGCCCCCCCCCCCGCTCCTCAGACTGATGGTGTGGTTCGAAAGAAAGCTGTACAATAAAAATGTAGAGGTTACCAGTAATTTTGTAATACAGCGAAATAAAATAATGCCTTACAACATTTCGTTTGTACATAGGATATTTAAAGAAAACTTTCTGAACTGACTGATTAAACCCACAAATTAATTACAAATTAATCTAACTCTACAATAAACACAACATACAATCCCCAGCTGTTAATTCATCACTTTGAAAGGGGGAACCTCAATTTCACCAAATATAATATTTTAAGACATGACAATAATCGAACCCGAGATCATAACTCAATAGTCAGGCGCTTTACCACCTGAGGTAAGATACCAGTTTAGTGGCTAGGTCTTAAAAGTTTATTTCGCCCGCAAACTCAATTATGTAAATAAATGCTAATTGTTTCAAGAGGGATTTATTGTTAATACATCTTCTGAAAATCGGCCATCTTTTGTTGGGGGACTCCACAGGTAGTAACTCCCCCACCCCTTCCCTCCAAAAAAACTTGGCCTTGGTGAGGTAATAGCCATAATAGTGAACCGATAACGATTGATCTTAAAAATATTTACCCGCCTCGGTGGCGTAGTTGGCTAACGCGCTTGTGTTGAAGCTCGACTGCTGAGGACGGGGAGTTCAAGGTTCGAATCTCGGTCGGGTGAACTGGGGGCGGTTTTTCCTAAATGGTTTTCCACTCTCACTTCACGCAAATGCGGGTTCACTTCCTCTAATTCAACCTTCCCAATTCCTAATCCGTTAGAGTAATTAGTACTTAATGCGTATAACCCGAACGGTTAGTAAGACGCGGTGCTAATATATTATAATTATTATTATTATTAAAAATATTTGAAATTGAAAATGTATGTCGATACCATTATTTATTATATATTTAAAGATTTACCTTTGAAGCACGCACATTATGTTCTCTTTTAAAGCGTTTCAATCCAAAAAAGAAATTTCTTAATTAATGTATCGCATTCTATTTGTATTATTAAAACTACACATTTCATTGTAAACCTATAACTTGAGCCCCGTAAAAATTGTTTTATTTTTAGTTAAATTTAGTTTTTTAAGTCTCACTTTTCGATATCATTTTGTGTTTATTCAAAATTACATTTTATCTGAGGTGTGTAAGTATTATTTACATATTAAGACCATGTATACAAATTTAAAATGTGTTATTGAAACTTTATATATTTGATTTAAAATTCTTTGTCAAGTTTGTCTGCATATTTCACAATTATATAGCCTAAAGTAAGCTTACACTACAACTAAATACTAATCAACTTACAGCATGGTCAAAATTTCTGCTTAATTTCTTCTTAATTTCGTGTTTATTTAAAGATTTGTTGTTGTTGTAAAAGCGGTGTTATTTAGTTTTATAGACCTTAGTGTAACAAGACGATTTCGTTTTATTTCGCTTTTCAAAAACATTGTAAATCATATCTAAAAACTATCAAAGGAAATAGTACTGTATTCCATCTTTGTATGGCACTTTTCGCTTTATCGCGTCTCGCCAGTTTTACGGGGCTCTACCTATAACGTTCACATCTTTAGACTAAATGGATACATTATATAAACATCACATAAAAGTGAAGTAACGTTTTGTGCGATTGATTCATGAGTGCTTGCGTAATACCTGTCCGGAATATTTGAATATTGACAATAATGGAGTAAGGATGATTAAGTTAGAATTTAGAAGTACTGTACCCGAATTCTCAAGGCGAACACTCGACAAATATCCCTTTTAAACAAAATCAGTGCAGTAATTTTAGAAAAATTTCGGATGTTCAAAAATCAATCATCAGTAAGCTACCATTAATTTGAGGACTAGAATAAAAATAAAAATAAAAATTCCCGAAGTATGATACATAACATAACAATATAATGTTTGAACAAAATCCTTAAAACCGTTTTAAAATGGAGCCCCAGGAAAAAAAGAAAAAAAGAAAAGGAAAATACAGAATTGTCAAACCCAATATTTTAGATTTTGCGGTAAATAAAACGCCAAGATTCATCATAATATCGAGCGAGAACATTTTCACGATGACAATACCTTCTCTATATGGAAAAGCAAAGGATGTTAATAATATCAGTAATTTAATATAACGTTTTATTTTAAAAGGATGAAATTATTGCGAACATATTATATGGGTATTTGCCAATAGATATATTACTAAGATTTGTACAGATATTTTTAATCGACGTTTTACCAAATACTAGAGACTTTCTTTGTATTCAAGTTATAAAATAGTTTTTTCTAATTTAAGATAGCTCCCCAGGGACTCCGCCCCATGAATGGGCACTGTTAAATAAGTACACGAAAAGATGAATGCGAATCAGCGGCCAAAAAAAATCAGACACCGTTTTTTCTTCGTTGTAACATTTCAGTCCTCTCCTGAAGAAGGCATAAGCCTACCGTTTCGGAGTAAGCCAACCTATTTTTGTAAAAATGGACTCTTCGTATAGTAGCATCCTTTGTTTCTTGAAAGAAAGAATCTGGGCTAATTGTATGGGCTATTAAGTGCCAGAGTGACAATGGTGACAATGGTTCCGTTGATTTGCTCCTCGAGTCTTTGTCTGTTGGATGATCTGGTGTTGTAATGGTTAGGACTAGCAACTCATCTCCCCGGGAGTTATAAAATTAAATGTTTGTGATTCATCTCCTTTAGGGGTATTCAAACGAGTTTAAAAAAAAACTATTTATACATATATATTTTTTAGAATACCAATTTTACTCTTTTGATTAACCATCAATTTCTCTAACGTAATCATTGTTGAGGAGGAAATTCCTTGAGATGTTATCATTGTTACAAAAAAATTAACTTATTTATCGAAGATTAGTGAGGATTTAACAATGAATAATTAAAACTTGTTTAACACAAATAAAAACTCGCTCGAACACAACTAAGGTTGCATAAGAAAGTTCTAAATTATTGTTTTTAATATTTTGCTGTTATTGGGTAGATCATTTTTACTATCTTGATTAGCAAACTTTAGTTCTAAACTATACATTGTTGAAGACCTTCTTTGACATTTCAATTTTTAATGGGGTTCAAATAATAAATCATAAACATAAATAAGAACTATGCAATTTTTATATTGTAAGGAAAATATAATAAATGCTTCCCAAAAATGTTGATTTTAGAACTAACTTGGTTAATCAAGAGAGCAAAAATGGTTTTGCAACCAAAAGATAAAGTGTTAAACATAATTTAAAGCTCATTGGAACACTCCTATTAAGGTGAGAGTGTAGGGAACGCGAGAAAAGGTAGATGTGTCTGCAGTTTCTTTTAATCTAAAAACAAAATTTTTGCCATAAGAAATTAAATATTTCTCCAGTAGAAATATAAGATTTTAATTGTCTTCGCGAGGTGATATAAACAGTTTTTGAATCTTTGTAAATTTAATGACAACTTTTTCTCTTTCTATAAACAAGTTATCATCTAATGCCGCTATTATATTTATAGATATTCAACAACAGTTATTGTTATAGAAAATGAAACAATATGCTTCTACTGGAGCAATATTTTATTTATTTTGGCAAAAAAACAGTGTTGCTATAAAAACTGAAAAAATACCGACTTTTTCTCGCGTTCACCACACACTCTCCTTAAGGTGGAATGGAAGGGTACGCGAAAAAAGGCCAGTGTTTTTGCAGTTTTTATTGAAAAACATTTTTTGGCCTAAATAAATAAGATATGGCTTCAGTAATAACATAGAGTTTAATTTTCTTCACATGGTGATATCAACAGTTGTTGAATATTTGTCATGAACATGGCAGAATTATCTAACAAACATTTTAAATGAAGAGAAAAAGTTGTTTTATTAATTTCCAGGACACTCTTTAAAGATATTTTTAAAATGTTTATATTTCTATGTTTCTATATTTCTATATATTTCTATGTTTGTACTGGAGCAATATTTGATATATTTTGCCATAAAAACTACAAAAACAGAGGTTTTTTCTCGTGTCCCCTTCCATTCCACCTTAAGACGCTATCTAGCTCTAATGTATATACATATTTTTTTAAATGGAGATATGCGTGTAGAGATATGGTCGGTTCGAATCCTGTTGGGAGCGAAATTACTTATCTCTAGGGGGATACGAGAGCAGTGAGATATGAGTGATTATGTGCTCACTATAAAGACCTTACTTAACTATCCATGTATAATATTTCTGTTGTGGTGACATTCCAGCGTTGGCAACGATATAAAAACAAACGTGTTTTTTTAAAATAGTGCCAACATATAAATTGTGTATATTTTGGATTTTGGCACATGGTTTCTTGATTTCTTAGAAAGAGATTTAAAATAAGCAATTTATAAGGTTGACTTTTAAATGATGGATATTTATCACTTTTCTTTCAGATAATTTTTTTGTGTGTGTGTCTGGGGTGGGAGGGTTTGGTGGGAATCTAGCACACATTTAAAATTTCATGTTTATATAAATTCCCTTTAAAGATGTTTTTTCTCGCACCGTGTTTTAATTACTACCCGTTAGGGCTATCAGCATATTTGCTCTAATAAGTAAGGGATGAGCAAGATAGGATTCAAAGGAACTGTGACCATATTTGCTTGTACGGAGGGTAGAAACCCATTTAGGAAAAAACACTCAAAGGACATCTGACTGGAATTAAAACCCTCAAAGAACTCACTACACCCGACAGTGATTCAAACCCTGATTGATATCCTTGTATCTGTCAGTCCATTATATTACGAAAGTAACGCCTTAGAACAAACGACCACCGAAATGGGTAGGCTCTACTTTACAACTTTACTAAATACAATTAAAAAATTCGGATCCTAAAATATAAAATCCCAAAGGTAAAGAATCGTTCAGCTACGAATTCTACATCTACTTTGCTCATATTTCCGTTATACTTTTTTTCTTCGTCAAGGTAGCCAAATATGTGATAGGTGATTAAATTTCCATCAATGATTATGTGGTCTAAGGTGCAATAAGCTAAAGTGACAGCAACGGGAAAGTCAAGGTCCAAATACCAGCCGTTTGCAAAGGGTTGATCCACTACGTTCCACCCCTGATCCCCGTAATATATCCCTGTTATTTTTATCATCTTTACACACTAATGCTGGTACATTTATTAAAAAATGACTATCTCATCATTAAACCATAGATGCCTTTAAATAACTCAATTGTTAAAACTTGTGAAATAAAAAAACAGGGGCAAGGAAACAACAAAATAAGTTTTAAAATGATCAGCGAAACTGGTAAGAAGCTATCTCAGAGCAGAGATCATTTATATCAGACAGACATATATTTTTTAAAAACTACAGTTTTCCCATTTCAATACCCAAACTCTGAGAGCTAAAATAAAATCATCTCCCCGTTCGGTACGAAAGGGTTCTCCAAGGCATGACGAGAATCTTGAAGATGAAAGACCGCCAGAGCAAGATAGAGAGCGTCGTTCTGAAGCGACGTGCCAAACCGACGCAGTCCGGGGAGACAGTTTTTATTCAGACTCTCCTCTATAATAGAGACGTCCATCCGATACCGGCCGGCGACGAATCACTGCCCCATACTCGTTTTATTTTATTTTATTTTCTTGGCAGGGCAAAAATCTGCCCCGGGGTGAAAAAAATAAAGTAGGGCACGTTTATAAAACTATTCCGCGACCAGCCTTGTAATGGCAATAACAGTCTAATTTCCATAGGAAGGACCTTTCACCAAATACAATTTTGTTGGTGGTTAATATTAATTATACGATTTTAATTTTATATGAATTGTTATTATCTGTCAAATTCACACGACTTAACGTACGAATAAGTGACAGAATACCTAGTAGCGTCTCTAACTGTTAGATGAGATTCATCTAATGAAAATTAGACTGAAGTAGGCCTTTGATGGGTAGAACCTGTACACAGATGAATGAGTCCATTAGTTCGTTCCCTAGGAGAATCATTACCTGGATTTGTTGGAACAATTTGAGTGACACCCTAGACAAGGCATATAAAACTCACATCCAGTGGGCCACTTGTGAACCTACCCATGATTTCGTGCGGTCCGCGGACCTTATGATCATGTAATGAAATTACTATTCTTATTTTTATAAACGTTGATTATGCAACAAGACACTATTCTTATTTTTATAAGCGTTGATTATGTAACGAGACACTATTCTTATTTTTATAAGCGTTGATTATGCAATGAGAAACTTCTTATTTTTATAAACGTTGATTATGCAATGAGGCACTATTCTTATTTGTATAAACGTTGATTATGCAATGAGATACTATTCTTATTTTTATAAACGTTGAGGAAATACAAAGTTTTGGGAAGAGATATTTGGGAATTTTGTATTATTTGGAGAATTTCGGCATGTTAGGTTGGTGTATGGAAAAATATGTACTCTTTTTCGACATGGATAAATTCCTCAAAGCTTTTGGCATCATATATGGAATATGGGTAATGTTTGGCAGCACATACTTATGTTAACTACTGTTGTTTTCTCACATGAAATCGAACCAAACTCCCGATAGATCTCGGATCATGGACATACATTTGTCAAACAAATAAAAAAAACTTTGTCAGAATACATTAACACCATTGTGACGAATAAAAGGTCTCAAAATTTTGGTCAAAACTATAGGGTGAGTCTTATGGTTTTATATAGGGGCCTACTCTTTTCTATTTTTATAATAAATGAAGTTGGAATTTTTTACTCAAAATAATGACAGTAAAATATATTTATAAATAGATCCCCTCCAATTTGACCAGTATCCACTTTAGTGGCTGAACGGTATAAGGCATCACTTTTGTGTTATTCTGTCCTGCTGATGACGTGAATATTGGGATTCGAATCCCGGTTGGGTCTAATAAAGGTGTATTTCCCTAAATAATTTCCCACCCTATTTCCCCGCAAATGTGGGTAAATTACCTCTAAAATTCTTCCTTCCTCATCCCTAACCCATTAAAGAAATTATCAAATATGCGTACAACCTGAACAGGTAGTAAGACGCAGTGATAAAAAAAAGTGGTGATTATGATTAAACGAGTTTGATACGCCTGCCCTAAACCGTGCTACCACGAATTCGGGTTAAAATTAATTAATAACTGTTAAATTATTTCTGACCGCCTCTATGATCTAGTGGGAAGAGTTCCTGACTACAGATCCAGAGGTACCTGGTTCGATCCCCGACACTTCAGAAATTGATCTGTGAAGCAGTGGGTCTGTAACGTGGTCAAATTCAGTCTTGTAAGGACAAATGAGGAGCTACTTAAATAAATATGTAGCAGCTCCAGTTTAGAAAACTGAAATTAATGGACAAAAGCTCTATGGTCTGACTACATGACACCCCATATCCAAAAATGTTAGCACTACCATTGCCAACGGTGGGGGCTGTTCGGTCGGTATAGCTCACTTGCGGGCTTACACCGTGGAGGCTTTTTTTAAAAAAAAACTATTCTAGGATAGTACCAAAAATTTGCCTATTTAAAATTATTCCGAAGATCCCCCTTCCTCCTACTTTATTTTGTCAGCACTAAGCCATCCGGCACTATTGGTTAAACCGATGTGAATACATTCCTAAAATGACGTCACGTTGTTTAAAGGCACTCAAGGAACTCTTTTTTTTCGCCCTCAAAATGTTTATAGCTTCTAGCCTCACATATTGTAAGAAGTATTCCACGTTTTCTACCTTTGTATACAACAGTTCTTAACACAACTTGACTAAACAGACTTCTTGAAGATAAATATAGTCATCCAATTTCTATAAATTACCTTTAATGTCTATGCTAACTCACACGCAAACTTCCCACTAATTAATTAATGTCACTGAAAAAATGGAAAGCCAAGTATGTGTCTTTTAGGACTATTTAGTACATTTGAAAATGTCTCAAGACAAAAAAAAAAGACAGCAACAATAGCAAAAAATAATTTTATTGTTCCGAATCTGTTCAAAATAGCAACTTGGCTTGAAAACAAGTTGGCGAAGTCAGTTTTCTCTGTCGGAGGAAAAAAAGACACGTGTGTGTGTGTGTGTGTGTGTGAGTCTCGTATTTATATATATAAAAAAGCTAAAGCTCAAACTGAACATACTTAATGTTAATTTAATGTACTACATAAAATACGAAGGCTCTCCAAGGAGATGGATTAGACATCGTGTGCCTAGAGGAGCCATATATCAAGAGTGGTAAGGTTCCACACAAGCTAGTAACCACGAGGATCTCAACAACTGGGGTGAGAGCGTAGAGTGTTGTTATCATATTCAATAGAAACATAATAGCAACCAAGATAACCAAATTCAGTGAATAACATGTGACATGTGTCTAACTCAAAACCGAGATAGGCAAGTGTATGTTAACGAACATGTACTTTAAACACAGCTACCTTTTAGAGCCATACCTGGAAAGTCAAAATAAATAGATAGCATATATCCAGGAGTACCATCGATAAATACCACTGATGCCAACACTAAGTACTACATGTGGTATAGTGTAAGTATGGATGAAAGAGGGGAGGCACTAGAAGAAGTAATCAATGTCAAGTGGATTGAGGTAGCAAACGAGGCAAACAAACCGATGACATATTCATGTAGAGGAGGTGCATCCATCAAAAAAAGTAACTCTGTTCAACCTCGCAGCAGCTAACGTCATAATAAGATGGCAGGTGATCGGATATGCAGCTCGTAGTGGCCATAACCTTAACCGTTTTGAGATCACCTCTGAGGTAAGAGACGAAATTGGAAATGCAGGAGAAAGACGACGTTGATACATCACCAGAGCGGACTGGGGTAGCCTAAGAGAGAGTTGGTTGCGGCCGACTCTGGTGTCACCAGGGGATCACGTAAACTGGAAGACGTAACAGCTAACGCGGTCTTTGCATGATGCTATGAGGGTGTCAACACCTCTCCAGAAAGAAGAGAGTAGAGTTACCAATAAACCATGGAATAACTAAGGATTAAGGAACCCAATGACCGCGGACCACTTAAAGGCATGTGTAATCCGAGGCAGGCACTGATGGATGACCAGAATATCGACTGGCCTGAAAGCTGGTTGTCACTCTGCTCGTTCAGTAACAGCATCAAATAGGCGGTAAAAGCATCCCGTAGGTCAACAAGGACGCGTAACATTCAAGCTGTAAATTCAGTAAACTGCATTAGTTTTAAGTTAGATTTAAGTTAGGTTAAGAAGCCTTACTTCTATGTAATATTATATTATACAATTATTAAATAGAGTTCAAGATAGATGTATAGAAAATAAGTAGAATACAAGGACTAGATATATAGTGTAAGACGTCTAGTCATATGGAGACATATCTTAATAAATAAATAAATAAATAATAGTTAATGCTTTAATAACAGAAATTTTAACCAAAACAATAACGAAAATATTAAAAACTACACTAGTAAATGAATCTACTTGTACTAGATGTACTGTACAAGCTTTACGGGGCTACTCCAATTAGTTTCTAAGGTTATTTTTTTTTTTAATGTCCAGGTGTGAAGACCGCTCTGAATAGCTTTTGGAGGAATCTAATTAGATAAAAAAGTTTGGTGAGGACTACCCTAAATATTTTCAAATAGGTATCAAAATTTAAAAATTTGCTGAAGAAGGACCATTACAAATAACTTCTTGAGGTATATAATTTTGTAAAAGTTTACAGGCAAAGACCACTATAATAGTTTCCATAGACATCCAAATAAAAAAAAATATGCCTACTTATATAATATATATAATATCTTATAGTTTCCGTTCAGGATAAACGCATATATTATTTATACTGATGGACTATAGCTGAGTAAAGTATAATTTTAGACGAAATTTACCTGCATCTGCGAGGAGTGATAGTTGAAAACCATTTAGGAAAATACTTTAGTACAACCAACTGGGTTTTAAACACCGATCTACCCATCAGTGGTAATATAATCTAACACAAAAGTGATGCCTTAGATCATGATGCAGGTTTGAAAACAATAGATAACTTACATTATTTAATACATTGTACATCAAAAGCTTGAACAGGATTCAATTAAAAGTTGAGGGCAGGTTGAGAACTGGCTTTATGAACGTGACGTGGTTGACTAATACAATATTCACTCCCAGCTGTGTTGACTCCAAAATTCTGAACTCAATCATCCGTCGTTAAAAAAAACTGTGTGAAGGATTCCAGACTATTCTTATTGCCGTTCAGACAACGGGGACGTCACTCATGAAGGTATTTTCATTTATTTCCGAGGCTATTATTGATAGACACGATCGTTAGCACGCTCTAAGAGCTCGTTTGATTGGGTTTCGATGACTTTTTTTTTATATAAGGGGTATTTGACCCGCATCAATGGGCACGCGGACTAAAGCATGGACCTCGTCTGGGTTAGTTAATTTTCTTTTTTTAAATGAATCTTCTGAACCGAATGATTATATCAACACACGATAATCTTTATGAGTGAGAGCGAAAATAATTATCAATTTTGCCAGGAAAGATATTTTAACATATCTTCCAAGATTCTTTTACATGCCACTCCGAAAGAAGATGTGTTCCGGATTTTTATTGCTCAAGAAAAATCTGTTGACCCCAGCTAGGTTTGAACCCACAAACTTTGGGCCTTGAAGAGAGCATTTTACCCCAAGACCACAGAGGTAGTCAAAGGTCAATTTTAAAATATAAACAAGAATATCAAGAGAGACAATGTCTATGGAATACCGAGGTTAGCATTTAAACTAAACAAGACCAAGAAATGACCTACAAATAAATTGAGGACATCATGGGAATAGAGGAGTTCGGAGACACAGAATTAAATAATAAAATAGCCTTCAGACTCTACGATCTACTTATTCTCACGATAAAAATAAGAGCAAATATTCTAAAAAGTTCAATAATGCACGAATAATTGTGCGATGCACCATTTTGATTCATGTTAATCAAACAATCATGCTCAAATTGTATGAATACAGGTTCTTAACACTTAAAAGACTAAATTTAGCTACTTGATTTAGCCTAGCTACTTTATTTAGTTACTATACACGTGTAAATTCACCTTAACACACATTTAAAATAATGTATTCTTTGGAACAGAATAATGGTTATCGTTAACTATGAATTTTTTTGTATTTTCATTTCAATCCTATTTTTGGGATCGTATTTTTTTCTCTTAATATCTTCTGTCAAAGATGCAAACAAACTATACCTATGTGACATGTGGAGTGTAAATTTTTTATTGGACTAAAGTGTGTGTATTGTGTAGAATTACTTGTAAACTATGAAACATGTTTGAATAAATGCTTTTATTAAAAGTAATAAACTTTCTTCCTAAATTAAGCAGTCAATTTTTGATTTAAAAAAATAGCACGACTAAGAAGAAAGTTTTGATTTATTAATACATTTTTGTATAAAAAACACACTTAGCACTTGGTTTATTTAAGTGTAGGAATGAAAGCTACGCTAACATAAAAAATATATCTATTTTTCTTATTCTTGATTTTCTTACGAATGAAATTTGGAGCTCCTTTTAGTTATTAAAATATATTATTTCTGTTCAACATTGATTAAATTTCATTATATCATTAGTATTATTTTATAAGTATTGATAACATATATAAGAAGTGACAGCTACAGAACATATCACTTGACGTATGAATACGTGAAAGTAGACCTATTACTTTTTTATACATATCAAATATGGTCATTCGTAATAAAATTGGGGTATACCTTATGCCTGATGACAATATTGCTTAGAAAATAAAATTCCTCCTTCCTATTGTTAGATTTTACCTCTCTTCATATATGCAAATTTATATTTTAAACTATATATGTGTTCACATAGTTTAAACCAGGGTGGTCCAACGTTTTTCGTCCCAAGGGCCAAATTTGATCATCAATTTGCACCGTGGGCCGAAGATGTATTAAGTAATCTCATCAACTTAAAACAGGCCTACAAACAACACTTAAATACAATTATTTTTTATAAAATGTATTTTCGGTTGGTCTTTAAAATTTTACTGCCAAAAGAAGTTATTAATCTTCTAGAAATGTATAATAAACTATACACGCACATACACTTTCACAAAACAACCTAGTATTATACATATACATTTATATTAATCGAATAAATGCATAGTAAAATGCAATCATGACATTTTTAAAGTGCATTTTATTATTTAAATCATTAGCTATTTCAAAACTGCCACTGAGGGAGGGTTTCCCTTTAATTTTCCTCCATAATAGTATGAGGAACACATTTTCAGTGAGCGCGGCCCACCAGTTGGACTACACTGATATACAACATCCGGCTAACTATATACTTGATTGCCAATGGCTTCTAGGTCAAGGATCGAATCTTGTTCGGGTGTACTGGAAATGATTCATCATTGTGATTTTCCTACTTTGTCCTCAATAGCATGTATATATTTACACAAAACGATCTTCCTTATCCCTGGACAAACCTTTTAGTAAACATGACTGAGATTCGAACTCGTTCCTCTCTCTGGCTGGCAGACAATATTATACTAAATTGAGCCCTTTACTACTGGTACGGGTCTTCGAATAGCGGAGCCAAATATTGATCTCAACACAATGCAACAAATAATTCTCACTAATGTGATATTATTTTCTCTTTGGACCAAATATCGATCTCAACACAATGCAACGAATAATTCTCACTAATGTGATATTATTTTCTCTTTGGACCAAATATCGATCTCAACACAATGCAACGAATAATTCTCACAAATGTGTTCATATTATTTTCTCTTTAGACCAAATATCGATCTCAACACAATGCAACGAGTAATTCTCACAAATGCGATATTATTTTATCTTTGGACCAAATATTGATCTCAACACAATGCAACGAGTAATTCTCACAAATGCGATATTATTTTCTCTTTGGACCAAATATCGATCTCAACACAATGCAACGAGTAATTCTCACAAATGCGATATTATTTTCTCTTTGGACCAAATATTGATCTCAACACAATGCAACGAGTAATTCTCACAAATGAGATATTATTTTCTCTTTGGACCAAATATCGATCTCAACACAATGCAACGAATAATTCTCACAAATGTGTTCATATTATTTTCTCTTTAGACCAAATATCGATCTCAATACAATGCAACGAGTAATTCTCACAAATGCGATATTATTTTCTCTTTGGACCAAATATCGATCTCAACACAATGCAACGAATAATTCTCACAAATGTGTTCATATTATTTTCTCTTTAGACCAAATATCGATCTCAATACAATGCAACGAGTAATTCTCACAAATGCGATATTATTTTCTCTTTGGACCAAATATCGATCTCAACACAATGCAACGAATAATTCTCACAAATGTGTTCATATTATTTTCTCTTTAGACCAAATATCGATCTCAATACAATGCAACGAGTAATTCTCACAAATGCGATATTATTTTCTCTTTGGACCAAATATCGATCTCAACACAATGCAACGAATAATTCTCACAAATGTGTTCATATTATTTTCTCTTTAGACCAAATATCGATCTCAATACAATGCAACGAGTAATTCTCACAAATGCGATATTATTTTCTCTTTGGACCAAATATCGATCTCAACACAATGCAACGAATAATTCTCACAAATGTGTTCATATTATTTCCTCTTTAGACCAGATATCGATCTCAACACAATGCAACGAGTAATTCTCACAAATGCGATATATTTTCTCTTTGGACCAAATATCGATCTCAACACAATGCAACGAGTAATTCTCACAAATGCGATATATTTTCTCTTTGGACCAAATATCGATCTCAACACAATGCAACGAATAATTCTCACAAATGTGTTCATATTATTTTCTCTTTAGACCAGATATCGATCTCAACATAATGCAACAAATAATTCTCACGAAAGTATTCATAATATTTTCCCTTTGGACCAAATATTGATCTCAACATAATGCAACAAATAATTCTCACGAAAGTATTCATAATAATTTCCCTTTGGACCAAATATTGATCTCAACATAATGCAACAAATAATTCTCACGAATGTGTTCATAATATTTTACCTTTGGACCAAATATTGATCTCAACACAATACAACAAATTTGATAGTTCTCACGAATGTGTCCATATTATTTTCCCAACCTTTGATTTTGAAAGGTGCTCTGATGTTTACAAGAGCCGCGCGTAGGGAAGAGTTATAAATGTAGGGCACTTCGCTGTGAAAGTGCTGAAACTGAACACATGTCTATATGAGCGACGAGGAACATCGGTAGGTCTTGGAGCGGCTCCAACAAAGATGGAGCCTCATTTTTATATTTATATGACGGGCAACTGAAACACACGCTAAACTAATAATAATAAAAAAATGAACACTTATTGAGCCTAGTAGCTCTACTTCATCGAAAGCGTGGCCAAATAATATTTAAAATTAGTTTACTAGGAACTACATTGGTGGGCACACGGGCTAAACATCAATATCATCAAGTCTTGCTTGTTGATGAAGGGGGGTCGGGGTTTGATTACCGGCCAGTGAGAGTTTTCTTCTAAAATAAACAGTTTCCCTGCATTTTCACACAAATGCGGGTATATTTATTCAAAATTCTACCTTCTTCATTCCTACCTCATTGTTGCAGTTATTTTCGTGTTTTTCATGTCCTACTACCCATTCGGGATATCCATGAATTAACACTAATGGGTAGAAATGAGGAAGGTGGAATAAAGAGGAAATTTAACCACATTTGAGGGTAGGGATAGTGAAATATAATTTAGACTAAAAATAACTCATTAAATCCAACTGGGATTCAAACACCAACCTGGCCATCATCCACAATCCAGTTTATGGCGAGAGTGACAGCTTAGACCATGCGACCACCGATGCAGTGGTATGTTTAGTGTGGTTAAATGTGTATATCTAGGATGGGTAATGAGACTCACTGGAAACAAAACAGACGTGTAGTACGACTTGGATTTAAGGACGTTGCCCACCTGTGACGTCACGGCAAGTCAAGATAGGATTCCCCGTGTTAGTGAGTTTACGTTTTATTCAGCGAGTTTTGAAGACATAACGTTGAGACAAAAACCATAAATTCCTAAATAATTATAAAAATAGTCCTATGGTGTCATAACATTATTATTTTAATATTTGAGTATTTTTTGTAAACATATTTTATTTTATTATTATTATTATTATTATTATTAGCACCGCGTCTTACTACCCGTTCGGGTTATACGCACTTACGCTAATGTGCAATGGTAGGGTGATTGTGAGATGAAATGAAGGACCTACAGTTTAACGTGGAATCCGAACCACGGTGGGGACCTGGCACTTCTCACATTCACAAGATGTCTTGTCAGAGGTGAAGGAATATTTTATTTTAATCATCTACAACTTAGCCAAGCTATTTTTGTTTTATTCACAAAAATTACCTGTAGGAATCTTCCTGTCAGGATGTAGATTAAAAAAGTCCGTGGAAGCATATGTCTATCTAGAATAGGAAACAAGAAATATGTAATTTTAAAAAGTAAGTTAATGTTTTCAATGCGTAAATTATATATTAAGTGTGTAAACTCGTCAGTGGAAGAGGGTAAGTGTTATCAGTAGATAAACAAGAGACTTCGCAAAGTAAATTGCTCATTTTCTTCCCTCTTTAAAATTTATGTTATATTGCTAAAACTGCTTAGGTGCTTCAAGAAAAGATGCAACCCGATTAATAAGATAGATTTGAAATCTCCAAGTAGGAAACGTCGTTAAAAAAAAAAGAGGCCAAGATAAATAAAACCAAAACCGTTAGTAAAACGAGCTGTAAACAAATCTCGGATGGTTGGTGAGAAGAGGTTTTGTAAAAACGTTTGCTAGAACTGATTAAATTAAAAAAGCGTAACTAATACACTCCTAGACCAGTTCGATGATCAGTTTGTTTATTATTTCTAAAATTGATGAGTTTAACCAGATTCAGAGTGGTTGACGTATTGGTAATACATTATTTCAAATCTTTTCGAAAAATAAAACAGACTCCTTCAAAATGTATAATCATAAAATATAATTTTTTCAAGTTGGAACTTATCTTTACACTTTGAAAGTATTAAGTTTTTTCTATATACATTGCTTAGAATAAACACACTAGTTTACTTCCAGAAAGTATAGTAATAGCGAATTTTTTCGATCTCTATATTATTTTGTGTCCCCCCTAAACTCAAAAAGTGCATATTTTAGTTATTTTTGTCCCCATTTATATATATATCGGACACGGGACCTTTATTTCAGTAGACATACATTCTAACAACTGAAATAAGGTGCAGGACAGGGGCATTCAGATATATATATATCGGACACGGGACCTTTATCTCAGTAGACATACATTCTAACAACTGAAATAAGGTGTAGGACAGGGGCATTCAGATATATATATATCGGACACGGGACCTTTATCTCAGTAGACATACATTCTAACAACTGAAATAAGGTGTAGGACAGGGGCATTCAGATATATATATATATCGGACACGGGACCTTTATTTCAGTAGACATACATTCTAACAACTGAAATAAGGTGAAGGACAGGGGCATTCAGAGATATATATATCTGAATGCCCCTGTCCTACACCTTATTTCAGTTGTTTGAATGTATGTCTACTGAAATAAAGGTCCCGTGTCCGATTCCTTTCATGGCCAAAAAAATTATCATCGGTGAAATGTGGGCTTACTTTTTCACAGTGATAAATTAACGGCTGGGGGATGGGTGTTGTGTCTGTTATAGATTTAAGCTAGTTAATATGTCGTGTGCTGATAATATAATCAATTGGTTCAGAAAGGGCTCGTTAAGTACTTCAAATGAATGAAAAAAAAATGTTTGCCCTTCTGTATATGTGTCTGTATCTGTGGCTACAGCCAAAATTTTGATTAATTTCGTTTGGACTTGATAACTATCTTCATTTAGAGGTTATATAGTCATAAATTGAGGCCGAATTATGATATTGATTTTAACTCTAAAATTAAGGATAAATTGTCAATGACTAAAATGTGAAAATTTAATTTTATTTTAAAATGACTTTTACAATTTCAGAATGGATGTCTAGTAAATGTTTTACGTGGTAAATAACTCTGGATGTATCCTTTTACATAGAAAAAATTGATGTAAGACTAGTTTATTGATGATTTATGTTTGAGAATTTGAAATATTTTGGATAAGATTTTAATGGAGTGTTTACTTAACAAATACTATTTTTGTTATCCTTTTTAAAAAAATTATTTGATGTTAGTTTAGTAATGATTGATTTTTGAAAATTTGATTTTTTTAAATAGCCATCACAATTTACTTTATAAATTAAATTTGAAGAGTGTTTGATATGGTTATCAAATTAATGTGTTTTACGAGAGAACTTATTTAATAGTAGGTTATTGATAGCTGATTTTAATTTTTTTTGTTCTAAGACATAATAAACTATTTTATTATTAAGTCTTTATGATTGTGTTGTAACATTTATTATTATTAATAATATTATTACCTACGAACCTCCTATTAAAAATTGATTGAAATTATGAAATTATCTTGTGCATTATTCATTGAATGACATTTATTTAAATAAGTTTTGTTTATTTATATTATGATTCGCAAATAACAAACACTACCGTATATTTTAAAATAACTATTTGTTTCGAGAGCATTTATTTTTTCTCTCCGCATCTAGTTATATGTCCGGGTAGAAGATGAAAATTCATGTTCAAATTTCACGATGCCCATGATAAATATTTAAGAATAGTTTAGATAGCTATATGTAGACAATTAAACTAAACATATCTACAGTTTAAAAAAAAAATAGTTTTGACCAAAAATGTTTTTGACATAAAAACTTTAAAAATACGGTCACCTGGTGGTTTAGGGGTAAGGTGTCTGACTTCTATGCTGGGGTCCGGGGTTCAATCCTCGGTCCCGGCACAGATTTATCTGATTACCAAACCCTTCCTTCACCTCTGACAAGGCATCTTGTGAATTTGGGGAATGCCAGGCCTCCACCGTGGTTCGGATTCCACGTTAAACTGTAGGTCCTCCATTTCATCTCGCAATCACCCTACCATTACACATTAGCGTAAATTCGTATAACCCTAACGGGTAGTAAGACGCGGTGCTAATAGTTATTTAAAAATACAGACTTAAACTCGAACTTATTTCCAACCCTCCTTAAGTATTTACCAGGAAATACTGGACAAAAAGCCTAAGAATTAAAATAACATTAAATGTTAAATTTAAAACAAATGGTGGTACGTGTATCAGGTTAACTAACTGTGACGCAGGACCACTCGCAGCTGGAGTTAGTCGCGGCCAAAGTGTCGGGTCTGGCTGTCGAATGGGAAAATGATTGACATGAAAGAGTCGGCAATGTTTTCCTTGCAACTAGCTTCCATTAGTGACTCACCCGTCTTCAGGGAGGTTAAAACTGTGGTTCTTCCGAAGAGCCGTACTACCTCAATTCGAAGGGCCCGAAATATCTGCCAGGCGATTGCATTATGACAAACATAAACTGTGCATAATACGAATGTACGCTTATATTATTAAAATAAAAATGATAATAATATATATAAACTTAGTAAGCTGTAATTAAACTTTAATTCTAGCCGACGTGGATGTTTCACTAAATCGTCCTAGTTCTTCATCTGGAGTAAATGATATACGAGTATGTATGAATATTATTTTAACATTTATGGTAGGAAGATTGTGGGGAACAACATACCCTACCCCTCGTGGCGCGTTCCCTTCATATTATTGGTCTATCTATTTAACACAAAATCCAAAATGTGGATTAGTATGAATTGTGAATAAATTAATAGACAATACGAAACAAACTACTTTTTTAACACCATATCTTACTACCCGTTCGGGTATATTCTTATGTACTAATAACACTAAATGTTTTAGGAATTAGGAAGGTTGTATTTAGTGGATGTGTACTCGCATTAGCGTGGAGAGAAAGTGGAAACCCAGTTTGGAGAATCCACCCTCAGTACACCCGACTGAGATTTGAACCTCAATATCCCCGTCATTGGCAGTCTAATCTACTGTGCACCTTGAGCCATGCGGCCACCGAAGTGAGTAAAAACTTTACTAAAGATGATCTGAGCTTAATATGATTTTAGATACAAATGTATCAGTACAAAATGAGTATTTGATTTAACTGAGAATAATCAATAAAATAAAACCTAAATAGCTACCCAAATATACATGACGATGTGTACGTTGTCTAAATGTCAATCTTATCTAGTCTGATTTGTTGGTGACGGGGAGATCAAGGTTCAAATCTCAGACGGGTATAATGAGACTTTAAAAAAAAATCCTTTTGAATCTTCTTCCTCATAAAGGTGGGCACAGCCCTTAACTATGCAGTGTCTCTCCTTACTAGCAGGGCGTGACACATTAATACGCGCGTAGCCATTCCCTATCCTAATTCAAATAGTCACGAGAAGGAAGATTGGAGAGAATATACAAGTTACAGAAATAAGTTTAAGTGTAGATATATTTTAATGATAAATTAATGAAAACATTACAAATAATTAATAATTAGTATGAGTTTGATTTCGCCCTGTAATTATTATGGAACATCACGTAGGCAAAGGAGCCTTAAGTACACAGAAAATTAGAAAGATATTAAGTGATCTATAGTTTGTTTACAGTGTAAACAAAAGGTACCATAACAGCAACTCAGTGTCAAACATAAACAATGATAACAGTTTGCTTATCAATATCATTAATGCAACAATCAAAAAACAACACGTCAAACGGGTGGCCAAATCCTAGTCCGATTGTAACAAGTGCAGCATGGTTAGAAACACAACCAGAGAAATACGTTAGAAACAATCCAAATATCATTTGAATATGAGAAATCATTATCTTAAGGGTGCCAGCCACTCCAACATAAGTACTCAGTGAGTGGTGCTCGGACACAGGGGAACATTCGCCCCGCTACTAACATAAACGTACGAAGGAAGAGTCGTATGGTCAATGATCAACTGACCTTAACTCCCACTCGTTACTCCCAGGTTTTTCCCTACATTTATGTTCACTCAAAGGTGACCTGGCGGTCTAGGGGTAAGGTGTCAGACTTCTGTGCTGGCGGCCGGGGTTCAATCCTCGGTCCCGGCACAGATTGATCTCATTATCAAACCCTTCCTGCACCTCTGACAAGACATCTTGTGAATGTGGGGAATGCCAGGCCTCCATCGTGGTTCGGATTCCACGTTAAACTGTAGGTCCTCCATTTCATCTCACAATCACCCTACCATTACACATTAGCGTTGGTGCGTATAACCCGGACGGGTAGTAAGACGTGGTGCTAATAATAATGTTCACTCAAGGTAACACAATCAGGTTACAAAGTACAACAGAGCATCAAGCGGATCTTAGGCATTTGTAAGTATTAGACCAAAGTCATTTAAGTAAATTTCATTTTCCAGTAACTAACTTATGATGCGTGAAACGAGAAACAGTAAAACTAGTTGTATCACTACTAAGATAAATGCATTTATCAAGTTAATCATAAGTTGTTATGCTTAACCTGTACTTTAGAAACCTTTTCCGAA
The DNA here is from genome assembly GCA_901482245.1 of Timema douglasi. NCBI lineage: Eukaryota > Metazoa > Arthropoda > Insecta > Phasmatodea > Timematidae > Timema > Timema douglasi. The sequence continues at coordinate 92,640 of CABEEJ010000248.1, read as the reverse complement.
TACGAGATTTACTAATATGTTACAAGTTAACCCTACATGGCAAGAACACGAAAATTTCTATAGTAGAAATCAAAAAGGCCTACCAATTTTGCTGGGAAAGATATTTTCACATACCTTCTAGGATTCTTTTACATGCCAAAATCGACATGTGACCGACGGCTGAAATTCACCTCCGAAGGAAGTTGTGCTACGGATTTTTATTGCTCAAGAAAAATCCATCGACCTCAGTAGGTAAGGGGAGCACTTCACCCCAACACCACCGAAGCCGTAAATCTTATAGTTAACTAAATTTTGTTCTAAAATAAGCATATGTGGCCTAATATTTGCATTGCTGTATAAAACAGTACTATATCCATATGAGAAAGTAAAGTGTTACTATGTATATTGAGGTTTGAATGATTTATTAATAAAACCTCAATAAATACGTTAAAGTTGTTTTACATCAATGTAAATATTAAAAAAAATTCAAAGCAATGTTAATTTTATAGCAAAAGCTTGTTAATCCAGAGAGCACAAACTATTTCACCAACAAAAAAATAATAATTAAATGTTAAAAACCATTTAAGTCTCACTTCTTCACCCTTAAGGATTGGGACTCTGCAGGAAGAGAGAAATATATCTTAGGAGCCGATCTCTTAGGACCCGCTTGAGTGGTCCAATGGTCTACGGTGTCATTCTTCCTATAGATTGACTTGCTGATGACAGGGAGATAGGGGTTTGATCCCAGTCGGTTTTACTGAAGGTGGTTTTCCTTAAATGGTTACCCAATCTCCCTCCACAAAAATGAGGGTAAGCTTCCTCTAAATTCAAACTTCCTAATCCCTAGTACATTAACGTAATTAGTATTCGTATAGCCCAAACGGGTAGTAAGATGCGGGGCTAAAAAAATCTCCCATGGACTACAAATTAGGCACGTTACAGATACGGAGTAAATACACTTGGCACTTAGGATATCATCGTTGCAACCAGTAAGAAAAGTTCTTTTTAGAATGCATTAACCGTAGTCAAAAGTCAAGCTCTATCGTTGCACTGTGCGTTACCGGAAATTTGGTATCGCTTGTCCAAAGATAAATTTGTTTTATGTTTCTCGACCAAACACGCGTCTGTTCTGCGTCATGAGAACAGAGAGAACATCTTCTTTAGACCACATAGTCGGCCAGACACTGTCCTAGTAATGGTTTCAACGGGTTTTACTGTTCCAAGAAAATGTCTGTGTGGTTTCAAAGCTTCGGTTTTTAGAACGAACCTCGCTTTCATTTTATTTTCTAAAGTATTGTTTTCTGTTGAAACGTTCTCTTTGTGTATTTGGTTAAAACTGGTAACTTTTTTGTTTATATTGATTGCTAAGACCCGATTTGTAGCCAACATCGGTGGTCACGCAGGTTTAAGCGTCAATCTCACTTGGTTTGGTTTTCCAGTGACGTGGAAATCAGGGATCAAATCCCGTAGAGATGTACTCAGGTTTTTTTTATTTGTAAATAAATTTCTACCTTCTCTCCACGCAAATGCGGGTGTGGATCTAAAGTCTACCTTCCTCCAAACACAATAGTGTAAATATTAAGATAATTTGGAAGAGTAATAAGAAGTGTCGCAAAATAAAAAGACACACCTTAATCCGTACTCATATTTTCTCAAACAGACTTAGATAGAGTTGAAATAAATTTATATTTCTAAAGAAACAAAAAATATTAACTGATGGGTACAGATACAAAGGTGTTGGTCTGGTCTTGTCTAGTTTAGATGTTGTATGTTTGGGAGGTCGGGATTCAAATTTTGGCAGAGTTTACAAAGGTTGGTTTCACATGATGGCCTCCTTTTTTCTTCCTCCAAGCAAATGCAGGTACAGAAGAGTTTATTCATCGTAGGAATGGTGATAACTGACAGCCAATAAAAGATGTAGTTTATCCTGCTCATCCCTACCCTATTAGCCTACATTTTCGAATATTTTGGACGGGTAGTAAGTCGCGTTGCACAGATTATTATTTTTTGAATCATTGTTCCAACTTTGAGATACATTGGTCTAATTCCGGTGAAGGAATGCCAGTATTGAATTATCAATAGGACACACTATGGTGGTGTTATGGTCTAAACCAGTGTTTTTCAGAGTGTGGCCCGCGGGGGCCTATCAAGTGGTCCGCAGGTTCCCAGAGAAGTTTTATTAGTAATAGGCTAGCAATATATTAAAGAAAGTTAATCACATCTATTAGAAGATTTTGAAATGCAAAAGGAAAAATATGAAATATCTTTATTATGGCGGATTTCTTTTCTTGGTAGACACAAGTCATTTATAAAAGGAAACCTGTAACCACCTTAAATCAACAAATCAAAACAATTATTTATCAAAATCTATGAGGTATATAATGTTAAATTATTATTAGCACCGCGTCTTACTAGCCGTTCGGGTTATACGCACTTACGCTAATGTGTAATGGTAGGGTGATTGTGAGATGAAATGAAGGACCTACAGTTTAACGTGGAATCCGAACCACGGTGGAGGCCTGGCATTCCTCACATTCACAAGATGTCTTGTTAGAGGTGAAGGAAGGGTTTGGTAATCAGAAAATCTATGCCGGGACCGAGGATTGAACCCCAGCCACCAGCTTAGAAGACTGACACCTTACCCCTAGACTACCAGGTCACCTACTATAATGTTAAAAATAATAATAATAATAATAGCTATTACTTTCGAATTCAATGTGGGGTTTGGCTAGTGCTCTAGATCTTGGCCATTCGACCTTATCTTACCTCTGCTCTCCTGGTGAATGGAGGAATTCATTTCTGAGGTGGGGACACCATTAAGACGAATTACACTATCTCCAGATGGTAGGATGATACGTGAGAATGATGATGGTGGAAAGCAGAGGGGACCTACAGTTCAACGTGGGTTCCGAACCACGGTGGGGGCCTGACATTCCACACACTCACAAAGCGTGAAAGTACACACTTTGCCAGAGGTGAAGAAATGGTTTGGTAATCAGATATATGTGTGCCGGGACCGAGAGTTGAACCCCGGAGTTCTAACACAGAAGTCTGACACCTTACCCCTAGAGCATCAGGTCCCCAGCCTCTAGTTCAATGCAATTACAAGTATTATTATTTTTTTCTCAAAATTGTATTTAGTTAATTATTATTATTATTATTATTATTATTATTATTATTACTAGCACCGCGTCTTACTACCCGTTCGGGTTATACGCACTTACGCTAATGTGTAATGGTAGGGTGATTGTGAGATGAAATGGAGGACCTACAGTTTAACGTGGAATCCGAACCACGGTGGAGGACTGGCATTCCCCACATTCACAATATCTCTTGTCAGAGGTGAAGGAAGGGTTCGGTAATCAGATAAATCTGTGCCGGGACCGAGGATTGAACCCCAGCCGCCAGCATAGAAGTCTGACACCTTACCCCTAGACGATATTTAGTTAATTAATTTTTGTTTTGTACCTAGACTATAGACGTGAAAGGAGTTGCCTAAAATGATGGTTTTTGTGTGTAGCTTTCAAACATATTCAATACGCCAGAGCCCCGGAGATTCCCTAATGCGTATAACCTCCTCTACACAAATGCTGATATATTACCTCTAAAATTCTATCTTTCTTATTCCTACCACACTAGCGTCTTTAAAATATAAACGCGTGTAGTCCGAACGAGTAGTTAGACACGATTGAAAAAAAAAGGTTCACCTATCCGGGGTAGCATGCAGTTACGCCGCTATGGCTCAAAGTTGGATGGTCGGCTAACGCGCCCGTCCAAGAGGGTTATAAGTGAGCTAGTCCCTGGGCTTGCTTCCAAGTTCCAACCTTGGGCCACCGGTTATTAATTACAGCTCACAGTTGTTCGAATACTTTTTATACTCGCCCCTCCATGGCCGACAGTTGGTGGGCAAGACAGTCACCGCCCGGGCTAGACGAGGGGATGACATTCAAAAGATTATCAATCGGGATACCAAGGTTTGATTCCAAGGGGGTGATTCCCCAACACATTCAGTCCTTTAGAGTGGTTTCTTCATTTAACTTTAAAGTAAAAAATAATTCTTTAAGAATACTTTCAGTAAAATGGGGCCAGACATCCATTTCAACTTTAAAGTAAAACAGAATTCTTCAAGAATACACTCAGTAAAATGGGGCCAGATGATATCCATTTCAACTACCCATACAAAGAATGTGATATTTCTCCACACTCTGGTTTTTAAGTTTTAGCTAACTCTAGCCAAATTAGGATGGTTTCTTTAAACTCCCCTCTTAATTTTACTATACCCCACCTCGGTGAGCGAATGATCTATGGCGTCACTCTCGTGTTAGAAGAGATTGTTGATGACGGGGAGATTAGGGTCTGAATCCCCGGTCGAGTGTACTGAGGGTGGTTTTACTAAAGGGTTTTTACTAAATGGTTTTCCACTCTCCCTCTAAGCATATGTATGTACACTTCCTCTAAATTCAATCATATGCATCCCTAACACATTCGCGTAGCTAGTTTTTTAGTACCGCATCTCACTACCTGTCCGGGCTATACGATTTTAATTAGTTAAAATGCATATAACCCGAGCGAGTATTAAGACTCGGTGGAAAAAAAAAAGTGTGAAAGAATAAATTATAACACTGAGAGAGTTGACCTTGGTGGTCTTGGATTAAAGTGATCACCTCAGGACCCTATGTTCATGGGTTCATATCCAGCCGGGTTTGACGGATTTTTCTTGAGAGATACAAATCCGTAGCACAACTTCCTTCGAAGGGGAAGTAACGCCGTCGGTCCTATGTCGATTGAGGCTGTAAAATAACCTTGAAAGGTCTGTGAAAATACCTTTCCCGGCAAAATTGGTAGACTCTTTCACTCTCGCTCATAGAAATTTTCGTGTGCTTATAAAATCAGTCGATTCAGAAATTGAACATTAAATACCTCAAATAAATGAAAATTAATACTGATAGGAAAATTAAATAATGTATAGGAATATTTTTTTGAAAATTTCCTCTGAAAAAGTGTGTTTCCAGACCTTCACTTCAGATCCATTTATTTATTTATGAGCATCGTGACAAAATGTTTATCTCGATACTTTATTATTGTTCTAAGAGTTTGTCATTAGGCGTTCTTCAAAGTGCAGATAGCAAAACAAACATTTATTTAAATGTCAATTTATTAGTTTTAAAACAATTGCATTAAAAAACTCGGAAATGGGCATGGTAATAGCATGGGTAATGTAACTCCCCCCGTACAGACATCACAAAACAAGTACACTCGACACTAACGCTCAGAAATGGATCATTACAAAATTGATTGTGTCGTAAAAGAAACAAACACGCCGTTTTGTACAGTTGGGGGGAAACAAATATTGAGCCAAACATCTACCCGCACCTGTGGACATGTGGACAAAGGCATCAGACTCGTCTGATTTTTTGGTGGCGGTGGAAAGCCGGGGTCAAAATCACGGACAAATATGCCCAATCATTTTTCTACAAAATGGTTTTCCAAGTAAAGGTGAGAAATCTTAATCCAAATTATACTTTCCTCTTTCCTTTCCTGTCGGTGTAAATCAATGGCTAAACGGGTAGTACGATGCGATTCACGTGGAGTTTAATCATAAGTTAAATTTTAATAGAACTAAATATTTTAAACACACATGCATATTTAAATATAATTTTATAGCTCATTTGTTAGCATGTCTGCCTAGTGAGTTAAATAAATACTTAGCACCACGTCTTACTACCCGTTAGGGCTATACGCTTAAGTAATATTGACGCTGATGGGTTAGGATTTAGAAAGGTTGAATATATATCAAGTGAACCCGCATTTGCGTGGAGGTAGAGTGGAAAACTAATTAGGAAAAACGACTCCCAGTTTACCCGAGCGAGATTAGAACCTCGATCTCCCCACCCTCGGCAGTCTAGCTCAACATGAAACCAGCGCGTTAGCTAAACCACCAAGGCGGGACCTAATGACTTAAGTGTCCCAAGTTAGATTCCTGGCATGACCGAAAAAAATCACTGGTTAAATGAGGGGTTCTTCTTTTACAGTGATGAATTAACTGCCGGGGATAGGTGTCGTGTCTGTTCTAGATTCAAATTAGTTTTTAAGTCGTGTGTTGATATAATCAGTCAGTTCAGAAAATGCACGTTAAATACCTCAAATTTTATTATTAATTTGTCAAACTTTGTGGGGAACGTATTAATAAAATAAACTCACAAACAAGTATCGAGGTAAAAATATGTTTTATATACATTTAACTCATCGGTTTCTTGTCGTGGATTGTTACCAGACCCAATTCAGTGACTGAATGGTTTAACCCTCCAAGACATCACTCTCGTATTAGATTGGGCTACTGATGATGGGGAAACCAGGGTTCAAATCCCGGTCTGGTCTACTAAGGTGTTTTTTTTCTAAATGGTTTCCCACTTTGCTTCAACGCAAATGTGGGTACATTTCCTAAATTCTAATTTGATCATCTCAATACTCGATATTTGCTTGCTAGCTTCGGTCGCCGCATGCTGTAAAGGGTCACTTTTGCAATAAACTAGACGGCCTCTAACGAGGAGATCGGGGTTTGAGTTTTGGTTGGGTGTACTGAGGGTGGATTTTCCTAAATTATTTTCCATTATTCCTTCACGCAAATGTGGGTACATTTCCTATGAAATTCACCCTGTCTGATCCCTAAATCATTAGCATAATTAGTACGTATGCGTCTAACCCGGACGGGTAGTAAGACGCAGTGCTAAAAATTGTGTTCCTATCAACCGAATGGGTACCAAGGGCCAATTTCACAGTCAGAATGAGTACGCCTAAATTGCGTCGCTATAGTTAAATGCAGGACACCTACTTAAACCAGAGTGGAATGGGCCATTTTTATATGTGAAACTGGCCCATTACATTCGAGTTTATGAAGGTGTCTTTTTTAGCACCTCGTCTTTCTACCCATTCGGGTTATACGCCTATTTAATAATTGCACTAATGGGTTAGAGATCAGGAGGGCTTAATTTAGAAGAAGTGCACCTGAATTTGCGTGAGAAAAGAAAGAGAGATTTGAAAACCATTTAGGGAAAACCACCCTCAGAGCACACGAATGAGATCGAACCCGGATCTCCCTATCTTTGGCAGTCTAGTACAACCGAGAATAACGTGCTAGACCACGCGGCCACCGCAACGGGTGTCTCGTATTATTTTAGTATAGCACCTCTCTTGAGGCGTACTTAATATGACTATGAATTTGGCCCTTAGACACGAGTAAAAGATGTGAAATGATACAGTTTTTCATCTACGTCTGTACCTATTTGACTAGTAGCTGCCAACAAGCTATTATAGTCAAATGGCGCGTGGATTATAGCCTACCACAAGCGAGGCATTGCCTTGAGGCTCTTTCACAACACCTCTTCTTTGTGAAGCAATTTAAAAAGCAGTAAAACCCACGTTGGTGGGCACGCAGATTAAGGTGTCAAACTAGTCTGAATTGGTTTGATGGTTATGGTGAGGTCAGGCTTCTAAGCCTAATTGGGTTCTTTTGGGGTGTTGTTATCCATATCATTCAAGTTTGAGTTGAATTTTTCAAACTATTTATAGGGGGAAAAAAGCATTATATTTACTGACTTTGAATACCGAAATAATATATTTTTATTTAGCAAAATATTTACCCCAAATCAGTGACTCTAGTTATAGATTCATTCAAATAGACAGAGGTGTTGGTCAAATTCTCAGCGCTGGTGCTAGTTTTTTTTAGCAGTGCGTGTTACTACCCGTTCGGGCTATACGCTTATATAATAATTACACTATTGGTTTTAGGAATTAGGAAGGTTATATTCAGAGGAAGTCTACTCGCATTTGCTTGGAGGGAGAGTGGAAAAACATTTTAGGAATTACACCCGAACAAGATTAGAACCTCGATACCCCTGTCATCAGAAATCTGGTCTATTGCGAGATACGCTTTTGACCCTGTGGCCAACGAAGTGGGTTGGTTTGGAGTTTGATTCGCTCAAAATAATAGGCTTCTGAGGATTCACACGTTAAACTGTGGCTCCTCCATTTCATCTCACAACCACCCTAACATTACACATTAGCGTAAGTGCGTATAACCCGAACGGGTAGTAAGACGCGGTGCTAAATATTATTATTATTAATATTTTATAGGTGATTTTAATTAAGCCTGCTGACAAAAGCTACCTATCTCACCAAGGTAATTACAGTAGGACAAGGATCAACATGGCCAAGGAAGCTTTCGACAAGAAGAGATTATTGCTGACTAGAAAGTTGAGTTTGAAACTGAAGAAGAAATTGAAGAAATGTTACACTTTGAGCATCGCACTGTATGGAGCAGAAACTTTGACTCTTAGGAAGATGGAAAATAAATACTCGGATAGCTTTAAAATGTATTGCGGGAGTAGACTTGAGAAGATCAGGTAGACAAACAGGGGGAGAAATGAAGAAGTCCTAAGAAGAGTGGGCGAGAGAAGAGAACCATTTTGGATGTGATTCTTTGGTGAAAAGAAAACTGGATCGGACACATCCTTAGGAAGAAATGTATTCTGCAAGACGTCATAGAAGAAGGAAAGGTTGATGGAAATACGATCTCAGGAAGAAGGAGTATTGAAATATTGGATGACTTAAAGAAAAGAAGAAAATTCTGGAAACTGAAGGAGGAGGCAGAGGATAGGGTGCATTGACAGTCTAAGTTCACTGACAAAAGAAACGGAACTGTCGTAAGAGAGAAAGCATTTAATAGTATAGTAATAATAATTCAATAATAATATAGTCAATCACGCTCCAATAACGTAATGTTACAACGGGAACTCGCGAGTAAGAAATGTGACATGTTTAGTAAAATAAATAAATATATTCCGAACTTTAAACTCATAGATTGGGATATCACAAAACAAGCAGATCTTTCTCTCTATTTTCGGTGAACGTAAGAATCAAGCTTTAGTCTGTTATCTGTGTGTATATAAAACGTTACGTTAAATATCATCAATAAAACTTAAAACATACATCGACCCTAGTTTGGGTATCCAGCACTGTAGATTAAGGACCATCCCGGACGTATTGTAACCTTACCCTGGCCAGTTGGCTTACATTAATAGTAGTTGTGTTAGTGTTCCGAACGAAAATAAAGTCCCACAAGGTTTTTGTCACTGCTGAGAAGACACTGTGAGTCACGGCAGAATGTTTTTTTTGGGGGAGCTAGAATGTTGCACGCAGAGGGATACAAACACTGTTGAACTGTTTGAACCAGTTTGGCCAACTTTCAAACAACACATTTCCCAAATCAGCACTACGAAATAGCCTTTTGTTTTTACTTGAGATATTTAACGTGTCCTTTCTGGACTGACTGATTAAATCAAAACCGGAATTATTAACTGACTTAAATCTAGAACAGACGCGATTTTCAAAGGGGAAACCCATATTTTGCAATTATTAATTTTTCAGCCATGCCAGGAATCAAACCTGGAATCCTTAACTGAGTAGGCAGACTCGCTATCAACTGAGCTAAGCCACCAAACAAGAAAGAGTTATTCTTGTTTCCAACCTTTAAATACATCTCAGCATTGAAATTCTAGCTATGGTGGGATGGGGGGAAACACGCAAGTTGAGGTAAATAGGTTTGCAGTGACAAAAAACGTTTTTCGTTAAAAATAAACTCACTATTGCTGTAGAAGTTGTAACGTTTAAAAGAGCTAGCCTGATATATTAATGTTTGTACGCCACCATTAGGGTGACATTTGATATAACGATTGAATTGGGTCCAAGTTTGCTGTTCTGTATTATAATAATTAAAAAGGGATGATGTCTTATTTTATAAATTAAAAGTTCTAGTGTTTTATAGTTATTTTTATTTTAAGTAGCTAAACAGTTTTTTCTAGATATTTCACACGTTGTAGATTTTAATAAAAGCCCAACTATTACTTTATACGCATGATAAAAACATGAAATTTAGAACACAGATTAAGATGTCATAGACTCAACCTACACGGTTCCTCGTCAGGAAGGAAAGTGAAGAGATGCGTACCCTTAAAGGGGTATATCAAGCGACATTTCCTTCTTGAAGCATCCCAAAATAAAAAAAGGTGTGGTCATCCAGGTGCGTTTCTGTCCACAAAGCTGCGTTGTCTTTTTAAACAGAGACTTAGAAGTATGTCGCCATACCTTGCAACTTAACAACTTAACACAAATAAATCTTACTACCCAATCTCATTTAAAATATCGTAATTTTGAATATAGATGTGAATAATAAATTATTGAGATGTATAATTCCATATCATTACAGTAACCCCCTAATTGCTGGAAAGATTGAACGTGTGTCCTATCTAACAGCAATTACATATTGTACAAGTTTACTATAAAATGCACTTGAAATTGAATACACAAACAAAATCACTTTTACATACATTTATTGTTGCTAGTCTAGTCAAGGTTTGCTCTCGATCATACTTTCTTTCTTGAGGTTCTTTTGTTACATACATCAACAAAATAGGGAAAAATAACTTTTTTTTACAGTGTCACACTAATAATAATTTGTTTTCTTTATTATTGTTTATACCTAATGTCATTATTTAGAAAATATTAGTTCTAAAATAGTTAATTTAAGTTACATCATATTAATTTAATACAATATACTAGACATATTTAATGCAATATGTTATACAATGTAGATAACACTTGATTTAATTGTTTTAATACTATATAATCCTATTAAACATTTTATTAATACTCAATGTTTAAAATGATCTATTTCAATATTCATTGATCGATCCCCCCATAGCTATTATCCCTTGTTCTAAACAATATTTTAATTAAAATCAATATTATTTTAATTAAATTAACTTTATTTTATTTTTTAAGAATATTTTAATCAAACCAGTCTTTGCTCCAGTTATTTTTTTATAGGCCCAAGTTAAAATCTTTAATATTCTTCTTTACTTCACAGTTAAATACTCTTATTTAGTTTTGTTATTAATTTTATTGTTTTTATTTGTTTACAAGATACACCAGAAAATCTCATCGGATAACTTTAATTCCTTCCCTGTTATAGGTTTAAACAAATGAATTATGTTGACTATTATCTTACCTTTCTTCAATGACGTAGACTCACCTAAATAAAGTTTATGGTGCAATCCCTCCCATATATATATATTCAACCACGTAACTCTCCTTAACTGGTATATATTGGATCAACGACGTAGCTCACCTTAACTGGTGTATATTGGATCAACGACGTAGCTCACCTTAACTGGTATATATTGGATCAATGACGTAGCTCTCCTTAACTGGTGTATATTGGATCAACGACTGTAGCTCACCTTAACTGGTATATATTGGATCAACGACGTAGCTCACCTTAACTGGTATATATTGGATCAACGACGTAGCTCACCTTTACTGGTATATATTGGATCAACGACGTAGCTCACCTTTACTGGTATATATTGGATCGACGACGTAGCTCACCTTAACTGGTGTATATTGGATCAACGACGAGTACTTCACCTTCAACTGGTGGACCTTCCACGAAGAATAGATATTAGATCTACGACTATAATTCATATAATTGGCATTCCTACCTATCCCACACCAAGTGAATTTAAAACATAGCCTCCTTTTCTTTAGATAACTTGTATTTATGATGATACTTTACCATGAACGATCATTACTGGGTGTCGTAAACAAATTCATTTAGTTCATATAGATCACTTAGATCGCTCATACTTTTTTTTATTAACTAACTCTGTATCAAATATTCTTAATACTCTTTCCATTCCTTGGCCTATAAAATTTCATATAAACTTCAACATTTTTTATTAGGTTCATAACTTGACTCTTGTTTGATGATGAATTTAAATTATATCTTTGAAACTTCCCGATTGGTACTAATGAGTCGATCGTTTGAATATCATTACCCTTAAGATACTTTTAATGAATTACACTACTTTCCTATGATACATTGTTAGAAATTATTATTATTTATTTAAACACATCTTTTCTACTAAAGATGACACAACCTACTATAGTAACATTGAAATGCTTCCTTGTTAATACATTATTAATACAACACAAATAAATCAATATTCATCTTCCTTGCCTAATACAGTACTAGTAGCACTACAACCCATATAATTCAATATTCATAAAACCTTAAACTTCTTAATTTATTAGCCTTTTTTCATTAAAATTATATTTAAAATTTTACAATATTAATTATATAATTTAAGATGTATACACAAAAAACAATTTATTTTCTATTACAATATGGTTAGAGAAAGAGAGAGAGGGAGAGAAATAAGGTAGTTTATCTTTGTTATTTTCATTTTTAAAAAAATGCTAGGTGCCTCACCGGCTATTATAGTTATTTCCCTGATTATTGGAATTTTCCCAAGTTCGAGTTCTCGGCTCCTGGTTTGATCTCTGGATAGGTCATGCCTGGTTATTTCTATTGTCTTTATTTAATTGGATTCCTCCATTCTGAAATTAGCTCTCTTTCATGTGTGGTCTTGAACTTTCTCTCCTAGAGCTCTCGTCAAAGATTTCTAGAATTTCTCTCATTTCAACACTAATTTTTACTCTAGCAGCTATAAGAGCATCTTGTATTTCACGTGGAAATTGATGCTATAACTGGTTTACTAATCTTTCTCCATCAATAGGGATGTCCAAATTCCCTGCCTTCATGGCATATCTATTGTAATATTCACACATAGGCCCTCGATTTCGATCACACCAGCCTGTAAAAATATCATTTACTAATTTGTCCTGCTTTTACACGGACCAACATCTTTTACGAAAGGGTATCTTTATTGCTTCATAGGATGTATATTCAGCCTCGTGACTATTCATCCACACTTCAACTTCACCTGCTAACTTTGAATTAAAAAAATGCTCTTTTTTATGCTTCGGTGAGTTTACTATTTTCAAAAAGTCTATCAATTTTTTTTCAAAAATTGTACAGCATGTACCCTATCATTATTTCCACTGAAGGTGGCTACAGAGTCCATTAATTGACTCTGGATGCTTGTACTGGGTAATAACAAGGCACTAGCAGTAATTAGCGTCTCTTTTTCCACTACCTCAACATATTTTGACTTAGCTTGTTCTAGCTGTTGTCGCATTTGTTCGACTGTTTGTGACGTCTTGTCCACAGTTTCAGTCTGGTTGTCCTTAAATTTGTCCAATTGGTGGTCAACTATTTCCTGTATGTAAACATCTGGTAATGTGTGTCCATCAAAGAGGTCATTTTGGAATCTATGGTTCTCACGACATATTTGCTGCTCTTTTTCAATGGTCGCAAATCGTTCTGTTAAGTTATGTACCTGTTCTAGAATTTCATTTTTATTTTTATCGCAAATTTCCTGAGTATTTTTTACCTTGGAATTTAAAGCGTCCTGTCTAAGCTTAAAGTTTTCCTTTGCATTTTTAAGTTTTTCCATCTGATCATTCGTCTGCTTTTCTGACTTACTACAGTCTTCCCTAAGCGTCTGTAGTTCGTCTCTTAACTGCGTTTGGTCATTTTTAGTCTGTTGTTGTATTTTCTGTAATTTTTAGTCAAAGTCGTTTTGTACTTCTTGAAACTTACCCTGCAATTCTTGTTATAGCTTGTTGAATTGTTCATTTACGCCCTTAAATTTTTCATCAAACTTTGTATTTAATTTTTGGTTATTTTCTTTTATTTCTTTTAACTCCTGGCTATTTCTTTGTAGCTCCTAGCTACTTTTTGTAGCTCCTGGATAATTCTTTGTAGCTCCTGGCTAGTTTTATCGAACCTTTCATCTATTTTCTGACTTAACTTTTCACTTTTTTCACTACTCTCTTTCATTTTCTGCACTAACTGCATTAATACTGCATTGAGGTCATTTGCTGAGAAGGTTTGTTGAGCTATACCTTCTACCTTTGAAACATTCTCCACACCCATTAAGTCTTCTTCTTTATGCGCTATTGGTTAAACTACTTTCTTAATCTATTGTTCACTTTGTTCCTGATCAGATAGTTCTAAACAAAGATGTTCTTCTACATAACATTAGCTGGGAATATTGTGCTAGGGGAAGGTTATCCTTACTGCTGCTACTACTGTCTGTCTCGTCCATATTTAATGAATTTTTTTGTTGATGACTTACGTGAGATTCTCCCTGCGTACTTTACCTGAAGTCTAGAAGCTTTGACCTTCTTCTGAAGTTACCTGGTTTGGAACTCCTACTCCTGAAGTCACCTGGTTTGTAACTTCTCCTTCTTAAGTCATCTGGCTTAGACCTTCTTCTTAAGTCACCGTGTTTAGAACTTCTTCTTAAGTCATCTGTTTTTTGTGTGTGGTAGTAATAAAACACTTAAGTCGTTTGCGGCACTTTCACTGTTCTTTGAGCACTCACTTTCTCGGGTTGTGAACTGAGTTTAATTTTATTAAATCAGTTTATCAGACAAGCCCTACACGTTTGGAAGCCATTATTGTAACGTTTAAAAGAGCTAGCCTGATATATTAATGTTTTACGCCATCATTAGGGTGACATTTGATACAACGATTGAATTGGGTCCAAGTTTGCTGTTTTTTACTGTAATAATTAAAAAGGGATGATGTCTTATTTTATAAATTAAAAGTTTTAGTTCTGCGTTGTCTTTTTAAACAGAGACTTAGAAGGATGTCGCCATACCTTGCAACTTAACAACTTAACACAAATAAATCTTACTACCTACTCTCATTTAAAATATCGTAATTTTGAATATAGATGTGAATAATAAATTATTTAGATGTATAATTCCATATCATTACAAAGTTATGTTTAATTTAATTTTCTACAGCTATTAATTCTAAAAGTTTATGATTTTTTTATGACATCGTGGAATTTTAAAAGGTCCTTCTATATTTATATAAAAGGAATGTTCAAATACAACTTTTTTCATGAGAGATATTCAAGAACCGTTGATAATACTATAGGCCTGATTATATAGAAAATTACTCTGAAAGTATCTAATAGAGCAATATTTTATTTATCGTGTCTATTTTTTTTTATATATAAAAACAGTTAAATATACCTATACTAATTCACGTTTCCTTCTATACAACCCTAGGGTGGGGATGTAGGGAAAGTGAGAAATGGTCAGTATTTTTGAAGTTTTTATATCAAATCTTTTCTTGTTAAAAGAAATCAAATATTGCTCAAGTGGTTATATCAACATTTATTTAATACCTATCAAGGGTGTCATGGAAATTAATGACAAACTTTCTCTTTTAATTTAAAAAGTTTCTCATGTAGTGCCGCTATGCTCATGATATCTATTTAAAAACTGTTGATTCATCATATTAAGAAAATTAAACTCTATGTTTGTACTGAAGCAATATTTTATTTATTTTACCCGAAAAAAGTTTTGCAATAAGTAGGCTACCGCAAAAACACTGATCTTTTCTCACGTCCCCTACACTACCCCTTTAAGTGAGCTTGATAATGTATTTTATTTTAAAATTTAACATCAATTCTATGTATAACTAAACCATCTTTCAAAAGTTTTTCTGGAGACATTTAGAGACATTGTATATTTCATTTTGTGAACAAGGGAGCCAACTAGATTTACAATAAAGTTTGTTAGATTTAAAGCCAAAATTAAAATTAATTTAACATTCTACCCCTATAGTTGGGCACACGGACTTTGGTGTCAACATCACCTGATGAGAGGGAGGTTGGGATTATAATCCCAACTGGGTGCATTGAGGTTTTTATTTCTGAAAGAGTTTTCCACTTACCCTCCACGTAAATGCGGGTATATTCTTTCTAAATTGGTGACCTGGCGGTCTAGGGGTAAGGTGTCAGACTTCTATGCTAGCGGCCGGGGTTCGATCCTCGGTCCCGGCAAAGATTTATCTGATTACTAAATCCTTCCTTCACCTCTGACAAGACATCTTGTGAATGTGAGGAATGCCAGGCCTCCACCGTGGTTCGGATTCCACGTTAAACTGTAGGTCCTTCATTTCATCTCACAATCACCCTACCATTACACATTAGCGTAAGTGCGTATAACCTGAACGGGTAGTAAGACGCGGTGCTAATAATAATAATAATCTTTCTAAATTCTAACATCCTTAACCCTTAGTAATTAATGTAAATAACCGGTTAGGCCGGACAGGTATACCCCAATTTTCGAATGAATGGACCTATCTGACAGCTAGAAAAAGCTTCTATATAAACTTTCACGGAATCGTGCGTCAATTCATGGTAACTGTAGTGGTCACTTTAAAACATTGAAAATAGGGTAGGTTAAAATATTAACAGTCTTGACTGCAATTTTTTTTCTTAATGCTGCTCCAACTGACCATTCGTAACAAAATCAAGGTATAGATGAGGTGTACAACAATAAAATAATTTTCCTGTCTGCTCATCCCATGGTACGTTCACGGTGACTTTGATATTTCCTTATGGCTCAAAGGAATATAAAAAAAAGCTCTTGGTCTTGCTGAAGACGTGGAGATTGGGGTTCAGACGTGGAGATTGGGGTNAGACGTGGAGATCGGGGTTCGAGTCCAGATCGAGTCTACTGGGGGTGTTTTTTCTAAATAGTTTCCCAATCTCCTCCCACGCAAATACGGATAGATTACCTATAAAATGCGTACTTTCTCATCCTTACCCAGATGGAGTAATTATCATATATGCGTATAATCTGAACAGGTAGTAAGACGTGCTGATAAAAAAACTGTCATAAACCTCGAAAAAAACTTTGTCAGCACTTTGACGGGTGATGTAATTAATTCTACTTGCCAAAATGGCGAGTAGTATTTACAATCCGGTTGAATACAGAATTACTCTTGAATTGTGATAAAAAGACAAAGCTAGCGGGGACCTAACATATTACCCAAACTAAAATACTAGATTTATGTTTTTTATTTAATTATTTGTCGTTGGTAAATTTTGTTTTCAAATTTAATGATGATACGATTCTCTGTTTAGAAATTTTGTTAAATGTATCAATACATAAAATACTAGACCTTTGTAATCCACGATAATGTTATCAAGCAATGAAAAATAACTATCAGAGTATAGTGATGACAAAACAATTCGATAATTAGAAATTATAAAAAGAATATAAATTCACAAATAACACCTAGACATGGATTTAAACCATAATATTCATAATATGGGAAATCACATGTCTAAGATAAAATTATAATTCTAGACATATAAATTATCAATAGTATAGCAAATTTAAATTTAATCAACACATTTTATCACCGACAAAAATGAAATTTGAAGCTTTGCTTTGTGTTTTCATAAAGGGCCCCTGGGAAATGTTGCGACGTTTAGCCCTGCATACAGATTGACTTTGCACATTGCCTTCTATATAGGCGTTGGGGGTACACTCCATAAAATGATTCCTCTTTCAAGCATTTTACATGTAAGGGGTTTTTAGTTTCTGAATGCCCGACAATATGACCTAGTGGTTAAGCAAGCCGACCATATTTAAAAGCCCTCGCTCAATCCCAGTCAGGGCAGAAAAATTGAATTTTTAATCATTAATTTGTTATAAATTTTTCAAATAATTAGGAGTCAAGCACGTGGTCTAAATGTCAAGCTCATCTAGTATAGTATTTTCAGCGACGGAAAGTTCGAGACTCGAAACCCATTTGAGTATACTGAAAGTAATGTTTACTTATATAGTTTCCCACTCTATCTCCATGAGAGTGATGACCTGTTTCCTCTAAACTCTTTATTCCTCCTCCATACCCCACTAGCTTGATTGATATATTAGCGTGTAACCCAAATGAGTATTGAGACGTGACCAAAAAACTGTTATAGATATAAATATACTTTTGGTGCTTACATTTTACCAGTATGGTTCGAATACCAGGTGGATGCACATGGCGTGGTTTTACACACATGATTTTCTATTTTCTCTCAAGCTAATTTAGCTACATTTAATCCCATGCACGCTGTTAATCCTTATCTCACATACAGTATTAAGTTGATAATATACCTTGTGTTAAACTGACGTTCAAGTTATATCCATGTGAAATTTCGGCACAATCGATACAGTGGTTTGTACCTGATTGAGTAACAAACAAATGAGATTTCATTTTTATACATTAGTAGCATTTTGTTAAATAAAGTTGGTCATTATTTTAACTAAAAAAACTAAAAAACCAAAACAGTTTCTACTTAGAGGAGGATTACTCGCATTAGTGTGGAAGACCATTTAGTAAAAACTATCCTTAGTACACCAGACTGAGATTCGAACCTTGATCTCCCCGTCGTCGGCAGTCTAGTCTACTACGAGAGTAGCACGATAGATCACGCGGCCACTGAAGCGGATAATTGTGAAACTGTTGAATGAAGTTACCAAATTCACTGAAATAGTTTTCTTTTGCTGAATTTGATTGTATAAGGTAATAATAAACTTTCCTGTCAATTTATTCAATATCATATGTAAGGCTACAACGTGTGTGCAAAAGATTGAAACATGTGTTGGACTCATCTGGAAATTATGGTTGATAAGGATATGGAGTGTGTTGACTTGATAACGTGATGGATTTTAGGACACGAAATCTCATTGCCGCACTTATAAAATTAGGTCATCTATTTATATCTTGAGCTATTTCTATCCAGTCCACCTCATTACACCCTAGCTCTTTCAAGTCCATTCTAATGTTATCCTCCCAACTGCAATTCGGTCTCCCTAATGGTCTCTTCCCATTGGGTTCACCACTTAGCACCCTGAACGGGGTCAATGATTTTCCTATTCAGGCGGCATGTTCTACCTACCGTAATCTACGATACTTTATTATCCTAACAATATCGTGTGATGAATACATGGTATGTAACTCATCATCATGTAACCCTCCTCCATTCCCAAGTAATCTAATTCCTTTTTGTGCCAAATATCTTCCTAAGCACCTTGTTTACAAATACCTTAAATTTATTTTCGTCATTTAAGATAAATGACCACGTTTCACACCCATAGAGAGCAACCGGTTAAATTATCGTTTTTTATATTCCGAGTTTTACATTCTTTGAAAGTGAAAGCAGGCGAGATGTCAACAACTTACTGACTGAGTGATATCATACATTTCTGTATTATTTTTCTACGTATACTGAATGTCAATAGTTCTCCATTATTTTTCATGGAAATAGTGGTATTTGAACACTAACATTTTTTAAATAAATAAATTAAAAGCTGTGTTCAAATTCCCCGATGCTCATAAATAATTAATCAAGAACGGGTGATATTACATTATATGGCAAATTAAACATACTAATAAAGCAATATTTTATTTATTTTGACAAAAAAAAAAGCAATAAAAATAATACTGACCTTAACAAGCGTTCCCTCCAATCCCGCTTCGACGTGTTATTTTGTTTTTCCATTTATATTTCTTGTAAGATGCTCACTGTCTCATTCATGACTGTGCAGCTACGTCTATGAATACAGAAGATCTGCGTCTCTTGAAGCTTATTCTGAAATAATTTGGAGTGGGATTATTCTACGTGAAGATTATAGGAATTGTTTGGATTACAATCTGAGGAACCATGATTATTTAATGCTCTTATCTTTATATATAGTATTATATATATATATATATATATATAATAAATATATATAATTAGTGTTGTTCTGATACTTTGGAAGTGATTCAAGTTAAGGAGAAATTAAAATTAAAATACAAAACGTGTACCTTTAATCTAGATTTCATTTAAATGTAATATATATATTAGATATAGAGTAATTGTGAAGTAATTTTGATAGAAACCAATAATAATTTAATACTTTTTGACAATAAAAGCCAACGAGACATAAAGTTATACAAAAATGGTAGTATGCGTTTAAAGTAATAAACTACACTCATTATTAACAAAAAAAAGGTATTTTTTCTGTCCATCTATTATATTTGGGCTATTTAAGGGAAACCGTGTTTGTCTCTTCTTACGAAAGATGAGATTCCCCTTCACAATCATTTCTAATAGAGTCTTTAAATAATAAATAAATTGCAATGACCAATTACTCAAATATTTAGGGTGATACCTGGGAAATACTTTTAGCCTGTTAATCACTATTATTAATGTCCAAAAGTGATTTTACTGACGTTTTAAAATCAACTTTAAACATTAG
This sequence comes from Timema douglasi, assembly GCA_901482245.1. Taxonomy (NCBI): domain Eukaryota; kingdom Metazoa; phylum Arthropoda; class Insecta; order Phasmatodea; family Timematidae; genus Timema; species Timema douglasi. The sequence continues at coordinate 72,594 of CABEEJ010000248.1, read as the reverse complement.
AATGCCTATTGCATTCAAATATAGATGTTTTAGCTTACCATTTATGCATCAAAGGTGTAATTCATAGGTGATGCTTAGTTTTATGTGGGGGTGGTGGAGGGGAGATATAACAGTAATATAAAAATTACTTCTTATCAAATTAATTATATGAATAATATGATAAAGGAATTAATTCTGTAAGTCATATAAAAAGTGTATGTATTGCACCAAACGTGATTTTTTGAACACGCCAGAGATTATTATTGAGGGAGACATGTGTATTGGCGCCCAGTGACCCGCCTTACCCCCCGCTAACGACGCCAGTGAAATTAATATTCATCATATGTGGTTTAACGCAACTGACGAGAAGGTCCAGGTTAGAATCTCGGCTAAATGGATTGGAGTGTTTTTCTACACGCTATTTATCATTATGGTTCTACCATACCTTCTCCACGATATTGCGGAAACATTTCCTCAAAGATTACTTTCCAACAACTACCTAGTAGAACAAGTCGTTTAATAACTTTGTTATTGAACGTGCTAATGTAAACAAAATAAAGTGCTGGATTATTGAAATGTAAGAAAATTATGAAAATGTACTCTGCATAGATTATTTGACATATAATGCATCGGCTAAAATTTCTGGAAATAGTAACTGAAATTCTTAAAAACACAGGCAATAGAAATAACTTGAGTAGTGATGACAATCCATTCAAAAAAAACCCCAGCAGGCTTCCAAATAAACCAATCATTAGGAGGAAAAATGGAGTTTGAAGATCACCCATGACGATGACCACTGGCCCATATCCCCTTTTCACCTTACTGTAGAATATATGAGATGTTCTAACGTAGTCATTCCTCCATTTTGATTTGAACGCTCCTTCAGAGAGTCTCATCGTCAAGGCATTAAATTTATCTAGGAAAGGATTGTTTTTTGAAACCGTCAATAAGGAAGCAGGAATGTGTAAATAGCAATAATCCACGAGGTGCAGCATAGGGTAACCACCTTTATAAAAATGGGGTTTTTGTATAGCTACTCGACTGATGAACACATCTGCTACTTGACAAATATTGTGGTGAACTGCGGTCCTCTCTAAAGATTCCGTCCCGTTACGGATGAATAAACCACTCAGTAAAAGTTTCAACAAAAACTAATCTTGAATGTTTTCTAATGCCCATATGTCGTACACCATTATAAAAAAGAGCAATCTTTATATCGGAATTGAACACAATATCAAAACTATCTAGATCTAAATAGAAATGATCTATAATTAGGTAGCTCGTGAAAGCCTTGCTATGCGTTTTTGACAACTTCATTGTACAAAAAACCCAAAAATATTAATGATTTCTGAACAAAATATTTAGATTGCACTCGGTCGCTCCCGTTAACATCAGTCGAAATATTTCCAAAGTGACGTCACTGGATTGGAAATTCCTGTCCTTTGCAAAAAAAATAATCGTAGCGTGACAAAACGATCCAAATCAATATTATGACGACGACAATCAAGCCATAGGCGAGCCACAAACCTTTGGTAAACGGTAAATTCATATCAATATATTTAGGCAATGGCAGCGCCTTTAGAACTACAAATGTAAACCACATCTGCTCATGAGAAAACATCGCTCGTTTAATACTTCTTATCTGAGGAAAAGAGGTAAAATACTTATTTTGGACAACTCACTTACAAGAATGACAGATATATCTCCGGGTTGATAAGAGATTAGACCAAAAGAAGCGTTCAATTTTTCTAGTATAGTGTTCAAGACATAACCATTAGGGACTTCAAAAAAAACCTCACCATTAAACAGATATTTTTTTTAACAAGAGGGTGAGTGTTTGTCTCCTACACATTGATAGTACAGATACAAACGTCGATTGTTTTTGCTGGTAATACTCTAAATAAATTGTGATTATCAGTTTTATAGTTTTGTAAACTATCTTTACTTATGAAAGGGTTGTAGGTCAAAATACGTGAGGAAATAATAGCATGTTTAAGAGTGAAACTATCGAGAATTTTTTCTCTTGCCGATTAATCTATTTTACAAACTACAGCAAGGTTGAGAATGCTGTGCTTATCCCAACAAGATCGAAACACCTTTACATAAATATCTGGTGTTTGTTTAACAGACTCTGTGACGACAAGTAATATGTAGGGTCGAGAGGTCCAAAAAGAAGAACTGGTGAAATCTAAATCCACATAACAAGTGTCAGTTATTTCTTTAACGGAGACAATGAGCCCCACAATGTTTTCACCAGTGTCTGCGCGTTTGAAGGACTTAAAAATGTTTTTATCATTACGGTAATAATAATAAACGTACTCGTAGTCATTATCAACAACCTCCTCGTCAAAATCTTCCACTTCATAATCCTCAATGACATCTTGATCCTCATGGTTAAAAGCTCCAAGTCCTATGAAGTTCTCCAGGGTTAAAACCGGGATTGAGCTGTTCTTGTGGATGTGACCAAGTACCTCTGCCATTAATTCTGGTCGAGATGAGTTAAATGAAAACAAGACGAGAAAATATATATCGCCTTTCTTGAAATACTTATCTGCTATGGAAGTAATGACGTGTTTCAATGGGTGGTCATATTTCAGGTCCAAACTGTGGTAGTGGTATCGACCTGCCATAACAGCGCCCTGATTGGCTGAATTCGGTCATGTGACCATGCATCCTCGCTTTCTGATTGGCTGTTGGTTTCCCCCCTCTTCTCCCGCCCTCATCACCTCCACCTGACACCCTCCCTTCCTCCTGACTCCCTTTATAGACATGTTGGTTCTTGTTCCAAACATGTTGGTACTTGTATTTTTTTATTTGATTTGTTTTTATGTATATTCATAGCTTTTTTATTTGTTATTTATGTATACTCTTTGTTTTTTTATTTGTGATCAAAAGGGTTTTTATTCATTGGTTAGGATTGGGATGGGTCTTTGGTTTTTTTATTGGCGTGCAGTCCACGGTGCCGGACGCTCCTCATTCGGCATCGCTAGTGAACGTTGGGACCATCTTCTCTGCTCGGCCGCTTAGCATAGAGTGTGACCACCAAGCAGCTGACAGTGTATCACGGCCGTAAAATCCCTTTCCCTTTTCCTTTACTCCCCACCCTCCTTACATCGCCACGGCACAGAACGAACTAAATTACACTGACTGCTCCCTAGCTCTGTTGGACGGCCTTTCACTTCCCGGAACAAACAGCACGAAATTCTCCTGATGACTGTTTGGAGTAGAGTGTGATAAATGGTTCCCCTGCCTTGAGGGCCCTTTCATTTCCCCTTACTTCCCCTCCTTAGAAGTATGTGTCGCAACCCCTTATGTGGTAATGGGTTTTCCTGGTGTCGTCATCACAATGTCTCAACCCCCTATGTGGTAATGGGTTTTACCTGATGACAGGCACCAGTTTGGCGGGAGGACAAGACAAGAATAGATCGTGACCTTGAAACTGTGAGCTAGGTCATTGACTCTGGAAACCCTTCTCTCGGCAATGGGTTATTTCCCGGTGATGTTACAAATAGTCATCGCAATGTCGCAACCCCCTATGTGATAATGGGTTTTTTTTACAGCTAGAGAGCATTGACACAGCTCTAATTATGCACAATCAGGGGCCTCGGAATCCTCAGTTAGGAGCCTTTTTCCTTCACCACAAAAGTCTATTAAAATTGGTTGTTTGGTATCGTCTGTTGACATGCGTGGATGTAGGTATCCATCATGGACCGGAGGAGTAAGGTAGTAATGTTCCAGAGTTTACGTTGATTGAGGGAGAGTAGAAAACCACCCCCATTTCATCCGAGCAAGATTCAAACCCACGACCTTCCACACCATAACTATGAGTGACACGTACTCTTTCTGGCAAAACGTGTGGTAAGGATGATTAAGAAAATGTTCCGGAGGGAGAAATACCTACAGCTTACACCGCTGGGGATTTGATTTCCACCCCTGCCATAATTATATGAGTCTGACATCTAGACGGTGTGCACATCGGGATACGAACCTCGATATCTTTAGCACGGCCATACTTCCTGCACCCTCACCATTTTCGAAGGGACTTTGCCAGTCTACTAGATTTTTCAAAACCATATAGAGTGTGTACCCACGTTTTATTGTAGTGAGAAAGTCAAACGTCAATCACTTTGTCATCGGCCGTCTAGTTACATCTTAGACCATGTGACCATCGATGCAAATATAAAAATTTAGATGGTGCGTACACCAGGATTAGAACCTCGATATCTTTAGAACGGTCGTACTTCATGCACCCCCACCATTTTCAAAGTGTTTTTCTGGTCAACCAGATTTTTCTAGACCAGGTAATATGTGTACCCGCATTTGATTGTAGTGAGAAAATCAAACGTTGATCACTTTGTCATCGGCCGTCTAGTGACATCTTAGATCATGCAACCATCGATGCAAGTATACAAATTTAGACGGCGTGCACACAGGGATACGACCCTCCATATCTTTAGCACGGCTAATGTATTTAGAATGGCCGTACTTCCTGCACCCCCACTATTTTCGAAGGTGTTTTAGTGGTTGGCCAGATTTTTCTTGACCAGGTAGAATTGTACCCGCATTTGCTTCCTCACTAATGGGATTGGGTATCACTATTTGATTCACAATTTTTTGTGCACACCTCAGTTGGTATTTTTTTCCTTTGGTAACTTTTAAAATATCAGTTTACTTATTCCTTATATTTAGTGCTTCCAATTAACTGCAAAAGAGTGTTGCCACAATTACACAAAAAATCTTGTCATTTTAAGGGAAGGGGTTTAATAGTCATACCTATAAATAACTGTGATAGCTGACAAACATTTTACAAACACAACACAAAACTAGCTTGGATGGGTAAATAAGAGTCAAGTAGACAACTACATGAAGGTTGAATTAATTCAGATTAAACTTATAAAAGATTGATGTGTGTGCTCTACTACCCCCTCCTAGTCCCCCTAGAATGCTTAGGTTTAATCTTAAGTGTATGCTTCATAAAAAAAAATGAACGTATACGTATTATGATTTTCTTCTAATAAAATTATTATCATTTATTGCGGGTGCACAAGTAGTAATAAAGTATGGTAACTTTTATCTGAGTAGGGTAAAGTTTGTAATATTGAAATAAATACATATTTACAAAATAATTTCAATACACGGGATGGCACTGAAACAAATAGACGATTGGTAGCTTGAAGATTAACACCTTAATTGGAAAGTAAATATTCACTGGCAAAATAAAAGCAAACTACACACTACACTTTTTCACATAATGTCACTCAGACGAGCTCCTCATAAAGTTGTCCATCACTTTCCTCAGCATAAGTCATCTAATTCTTTCCACCCCACCCTATATTTGAATCCTTAATTTTAAATACTTATATAATACATCATGACATCCCTAAACTTACCAATTAACATATGGATTTCTCATCAAATGCATAATTTTGTCAAATTAGCTTGTAATTTGGATGAACTTCATGATACTACTCAGAGAGAATAATTAAAAACTAGACCATAAATTACTTCTGGCACAGAGTTAAATATTTAATTTTTTTTTTTTAAATACCATGGTTTTATTAAATATTATTCTTCACCGTTCAATTTTCCTCACCCTCTGTTACGCGGTTTCAGGCTAGTGATGAACAACACCGGAATACTATACCATGACATAGTTATATAGTTCCGTTTGTATAGTAATAAATTCAGTCTGTTGTCTGTTTATAAATAAGTACGACAAATTCACTCACCATGGCAATGATAGCAGTTTGATATCAAATAAACTTGACTCGGGTCCAAACTGGGCGCGCGTGACGCGTTCCTACTGACAGCTCTTCACCATGTCACTTTTGATATACTACTCTGATAATCTACCACCTGATATAACATTTTTTTCCGTCGTAGTCCACATAATTTTTACACCAATGAGTTTTTACTCTTTCATGACACCTCGGAGAGAAAGTATTGTGATATTAAAAAAATTTGAAATCTAAATGTTGATAAATGTCGACGTTTTATGACCCCCTGAAACAAAAAAAAAGTTGTTTTCGCAATCCCGTCTGTTTGTACCTTGGGCTTAAGACGAAATTATTTTACCACTTGGGCTAAAACTTGGTATTCGGTGCAAAGCTTCTACAACAATGTAGATACTTATTGTTTCGTTTCACAAACCTAACGAGTTTTTAGTAAATGTTTATTTTTAAGATAAAAGCTGAAATAAGTTCGTGCAGTGCGTCGTACCATTTTTTTTAACGCATGCCACCTGGGGTTTGTCGGCTAGACATTCATGGTCTTCCACTGACAGTGTCAGATATGTAGCTGTATTCAGGGGCTGGGGAACCATATAGGTGCGTTTACTTCATCCTGATGAGATTGTGATGATTATGTGGTGCCAGTAGAAATTTTAGACCTAACTTTAACCAGACCATGGCGACCATGGAAAACAGAACATTTCCTCATTGGAGGAAAATACCAAAGATATCGCCGGAAATCGAACCCAATACTTCTAGATTAGTAGCCAGGAATACTAACCAGAGGTGGGGCCCACTAATGAGTGAGGGATGAGGAAGATATAAACGAGAGAAAATGTACTTGAACTTGAGAGAGAAGACGTGTAGAACTTTTATGGGGGGAAAAAACCTTTGTACATCCAGCCAGCTAAGATTGGAAACCCAGCCTCTCCATCACCTGAAAATTAGAGAGTACGAGGTAAACGCCTTTATCCGCATACCCACTGATGCGGTGCATTATTTATTGTTGTATTCTTACGTCTGTCACAAGACTGTGCACAATTTGATTTTTTTTAGCACCAAGTCTTACTACCCGTTTGGGTTACACTGGTTTAAGGATTAGAAATTTTATATTTAGAGGAGGTGTACCTGAAATTGCGTATAGGGAGAGTGGAAAACAATTTTGGAAAGACCATCCCAGTACACCCGACTGAGAATCGAACCTAGATCTACCCGTCATTAACAGTTTATTCTACTGCAAGATTAGTGCCTTAAACCATGTGGCCAGCAACGTGGAAAATTTAATCTCAAGTAACTGGATGAAAATGAGAGAACATGACTCAACATTTTCCTACATTTACCTAAGTGAGTCGAGTCAGGATCAATCCATGACCTTCAAGATCAGAATCATCCACATTATACATTATTCAGATTAGTACTTATCTCTTTCTCTCTTGAATATGTAGGGTGTTTCCGAACTAAACATCCAAACTTTGATATGCGGTAGGGGATCAAAAAACTAACTCAAAAAGTCCTTAGGTCATTATCAAGTTTTAGCCTGCTTTTCGAGCAAGCAACTGAAATTATATATATATATAAAAATAATAAATCTAATCTTTACTAACGACATATATATATATATAGGTCGTTAATAAAGATTAGATTTATTATTTATTTGGTTCAAAATTATGGCTTCCAGCCCGAAGATTATTACAGAACGAGTGGTTAACCAACTATACATTTATTTAAAGTTTTTAGCCAAATGTTAACGTGGTTTTTCGATGACTCACATAACTATATCATTGGATGTATCGTACTGGATTACACAACATTTATACCGAAATGTTTTCAATGAACATGGAATTTTTTAATGTTATTTCACTTTTTATGTAGAAAAGCCTGTTTTTATTTGTTATTTTACTTTACTACAATAGAAAGCGAAAACAAGATAATCTCCAAATATTGTTATAAGTCCATTTTTAAATACCTCCCCACTTCCTGAAATTTGGCTGTTTAATATTTTCTTGTCATCAATGTATTTAGTTTACTGGTTCAGATCCTCTAGATTCAAAGACGTAATATCAACTAATATGAATACATCATCAAACTAATACTAAAGTTTTCGAATAGCAGTTAAATATATTCAAATATTTTTATACATGTGGTTAAATAATAATTATTACTATTACAAAATATTAAATTTAGTATATTTTACAATACATTTCCACAAACTGTTACCTTAGACCAAATAACTATTTGTTTTATTAAAATACAGAAGTACATCTATATTAGTTTGTGATGATCTGAACGCAAGCTAGCGTAAGTAATAAATATTAGAGAAGGACATTGAAAACAAACACAACGCGTTTTGCGTCCGACAAGCGGATGAGATTGATGGTAAACTAGCTAGCCATTATAAGCTGCACAAAAGTGTAGCCCGTCAATGCATTCTTGTCAACTTTCAGTGTAAACGAAGTGTACAGGCCAATTAAACATTTACCAAGCGCCCATGTTATAGTGAACCAAATAAATTATAATCGCAGAACAGATTGACAACATTTTTTTTAAGATATGCACTTACACAAAACAATGCTGTATAGTGCCCGTTTCATAATCGGACTTAACATGTATCAATGCTGCGTTATACTAAATAAAAGACGACACCCACTTAAACTCGAATGTAATGGGCAAGTTTCGAGTATGAAACTATCCCATTCCATTCTAGTCTAGGTGGGTGTCGTCTTGTAACTAACTGCTAACGGCTAACTACCCGTTCGAGTCATTCGGTTATTTGCACTCCTGTCTTATAGGGAAAATATATAAAAAGGGACCAACGCCTTGACACACGTGCCACTGGTGCGGTTAGTATGTAATTCTGTTCCTACCCACTTCGGTGGCCGCATGTTCTAACGCGCTACTCTCGTAGTAAACTAAACCACCGATGACGGAGAGATCAAGGTTCGAATCTCGGTCGGGTGAACTGAGGATATTTTTCACTCTCCCTACGCCCAAATGCAGGTACATTTCCTCTAAATACGACCTTCCTAATCTCTTAAACTATTAGATTAGCTAGTACATAAGCGTGTAACCCAAACGGGTAGTAAGACGTGATACTAAAAAAATATCTAATAAAGATAAGAGATGATATAAAGAGAAAAATTAACCTGTTGTTGAGTAAACGTGTCACTTAACCTCATGTTATGGTAACCAGTTTACTAAACAACAGATTGATTTTAAAGTTATATTCTTATTTTTATTAATTATTTTTTTCCTTACTACGCTAATAAAATGTATTTAAAATTGATTTGGTTTGTTAGGAGAGTAAATAAGAAGAAAAACCTAGTAAAATGTCGTTTCTGTCTGAACACAATCTCGAATGATCGAAACATAACCTCAACTACACAAAGGTAATTGGAGCGTTACGGTACTGAGACTACACGCGTAACACGCAAGGAGACACACCAAGGTGAAGTGAAGATGATCTTTCCCCCTTACTCCCTTTTTCATTCCCTTTTTCAACAATTTTTTTATCTTATGGTTTTTATTTTCGAGGAATACCAAGTTAACGGGATAAAAGCTGCCAATAGCAGTCGTTGCCAAGAAAGGTCTTGCGAAGGTGGAGATAAAAGACCTCCGCGCATACAGCCTGCTCTGTGGTTTTTACACACGGTAGAGAGAGAGAGATCAAGAGGGAGGAAAACACACTAATAAGAGTAATGAAGAAAGAAAGCCAAAGTCAAAAGAGCCGATTTAATGGATATCTATATAGCAATCATACACTTTTTTTATTTTCTTTCGCTTTCTTTCTTCATTACGTTTATCAGTGAGTTTATTCCCTGGATTAGGATACTGGGGAGTGGATGAGGTAATATAGTGATAAGTAGGGCCCGGATCTTGATGAAGTAAAAAATTTAAAATATGCACTTTAAAATGCTAAAGAATTACTTTATTAAATGACCCAAAATTTAAGAAAATGCATCATAAACTGAAAAAAATGATCTTATAATGAATGAATGTTAATTTTTTTTTCTTTCAGAAAATCGTCACTAACTAATATATGTTATTTTAATTTTCTGTAGTCTGAGTTGCACTGGACTACAAATCTCACTCTCAGGTTGTCGAAAGTGAAGGACGGTTATCTGCCAGCAAGTTTTTATACCTCGAAAAGCTGTGTTCTACATAAACTAATGGGATCGGAGCGTACTCGAAGTGAGGAAGATCGTTGGCTGTTAAATCCCCCTCAATCCCATCCATGGAATATTTATTACCACAGAGTATATATGAGATTTGAAACAAAGTTTTATACCCGGTATTCTTGTCCAGCACTTTTTAAGTTTATGTGCAATAGCTGTAGTAATTTTTCCACGAGCATTATTAACACCTGTCTCTCTACCTGTTTGACTAGTGGACTGGAATCTATCATTTACTCACCCCTTTTTTCCCGTGATAGATGTCGACAATATTGCAAAATTCGATCTAATAAATGCCATACTGCTCTCCATGTTTGGCTCAGAGAACATATCTTGAGCAATTTGTATTGACGCAGATTCTTCACAGAACTCTGTACTACTTGTTTCATTACCTGGAAATGTTCACAATAATACAAGCATGCATGTAACCATGTGCCTCAGCGTGCTATGATAGGTCATGGTGGCTATGTCCGGTGCTTCTGCTTTGAAATGTGCAACTCGTGAGGGTGCTTTTATGAAAACCTTTTTAATGTTTGCCACAATAATGTCTATGTTAGGATAACTTTCTCACACTTCTTCACAAATTTTATGTAGCCCATGTGCTTGGCACATGGCATGTACCTGGCACATGACATCTACCATTTTAAGGTAAAGTGCCTTCTATGAAGCAGCTGCTCGTACCATATATGGCGCTGCATCACTTAGAAATAAAAACACATTGTCACGGTTTAAGCCCTCAGGCCACAGGAGAAACATAGCACTGTCAAACATTTTGAATATTGTCGAGTAATTGGCCCTTGTTAATACTTCGGTGGTCAATAAAAATATTTAACCTGGTCTATCTAATTCTAATGTTCCAATCACAACATTGGCTACATAGCAGCCCACAGCATCAGTGGTCTCATCAATAGAAACCCATAGCTTTTTCCCAAGATTACCGCAACTTTTTTTATTTAAAGTTTCTTTTTATCAATGTAGTAAATAATTCTTACGTAAAGTCGACTTGTCTGGTATTTCTTGGTTTGTTTATTTTTTAGAAAACTGCAAGTAGTTTTGGATTAGAGCGTTTATATAGTGGAATGTATACTGACACTAACACGTTACACAATTCTTTACCAAACTGTGAGGACTTGGTGGATGTTGAAGCAACTGAAGGTAGCAAGCGTTGAACTGCTGCTTTCTTTGATGCACGTTCAAGAGCATGCACATGCTTCTCGCGACCAATATGCTGTCACAATAAACCGTCTTTCAGCCGATACTTTGGTTTCACACAACTTACAATATAGTATGCTTTCATCAGTAGAAAACACACTAGCATCTAACTTGGCTACTATTTGTCTTAAATGAACTTACACAATAGGTTTAATTTTAGGAGTTTTCAAAGTGGTGTCGAAACACTACAGTGGACTGCACGCCACAGAACAACTGCACGCTGTGGACTGTTCATGGAAAAACCACACTTTCCCCCTCCACCCTAACAGCTGTAAGTGCCAGAGAAGTGCTTGTGACCCAAGGTAACACTCCAGACATTCCATTCCGCAAATAACTTGCTTTCAGCAAAAGCGAGTGTAGGCCTGTCTTTGTATAGCCAACTAACCTTCAGCCAGTTATTAGCAAAATAATATGATGTTGAAATGTTTTATTTCAGTAATTTTAAATAAGTGTTTTTTTATAAACTACTACTTAAGGCTTGGAGACCTAATTTCATAAAATAATATAGCAATATGAAAAAATGACCTAAAATGACAAAATTCTTCAAAAAATGACCGAATAGTTCTCCAAGATCAAAGAAAATGCCCTTAAAATTAAAAAAAAAACACAGCAAAAAATGCAAAATAAAAAGGATATACTTGTAAACGGGATGACTTGAACAGAGTTTATATAAGTCATTCACGAGCTAAGTTTACCTGGATGAGAGCTTGAAATGTTACTAGAAGTAATCCCTGATATATCACTACGCCAACAGCTGCCATTTATCACTTTGGATGACTGTAATGAAAACAGACGGTAATATATTAATGTGATAGTTAACCACAGTAATTTAGGACAATATTATTTATATATTTATTTGAGGTCGGACACAAAGTTTATTTATAGTTTTAATCCACTTAAACAAATATTCACACCACTTTCACAAAAACTTCTAACCATCATAGCTTCAAAGAGGCGACTGACGAATATAAACCATATGATTGAACATAACGGTAAACAAGTTTTTTACAATGATGCAGACACACAGTTGATGAAAATATTTTATTCAGTTAAATATTTCAAAATACGATAAAATAATCATAAAATCATGTATTGTATGTAAAAAAAAAATACAGGAATTTTCTCTTTTGCAAGTAAATACGATGCCTGTATTAAAAGGTATAGATATGTGCACTGTATTAAACATAATCAATAACGTTCTTAAACGAAAAATAAGTACTTTTAACTATGTTTAAAATATTGTTTCGAGTTGGATAAAAAGAAATTATTTAAAAAAATGAAATAGTACGAGAAAACTTAAGTTTACGTTATTTTAAATGTAATATATAATAGGTAATTAAAGATCTTTACATTTATAACAAAACTGTGATCGTTTACAAGTGTTGGCAACCCAAAACCTAAACATATGATTTTCGAATTGTCATCCAGGTAAAAACCTATCGTGAACGCAATATATATATATATATATATATATATTGGAGCATTGCACCTGACCGCTCAGTAAAAAGATGACACGTCATCAACATCCTAGTTCTAGTGATAAGTCACACACCCTGTACTCATCACAATACATTGTTAGGATAACCAAGTCTTATAGATTAAGCTGGCCAGGACATGCAGCGCGAATGGGAGAATCTAGAACCTTGTTCAGGGTACTGACTGGTAAACCCAATGGAAATAACTAGACACAGATGGGAGGAAATGGACCTGAAAGAGACAGGGTGTAATGCGATGGACTGGATATAACTTGCTGAAGATAGGGATAGAGTGTAATGAGGTCGACTACATAGAACTTGCTGAAGATAAGGATAGAGTGTAATGAGGTCGACTGGATAGAACTAGCTGAAGATAAGGATAGAGTGTAATGAGGTGGGCTGGATAGAACTTGATGAAGATAAGGATAGAGTGTAATGAGGTCGACTGGATAGAACTAGCTGAAGATAAGGATAGGATGTAATGAGGTGGACTGGATAGAACTTGATGAAGATAAGGATAGAGTGTAATGCGATGGACTGGATATAACTTGCTGAAGATAAGGATAGAGTGTAATGAGGTCGACTGGAGAGAACTAGCTGAAGATAAGGATAGGATGTAATGAGGTGGACTGGATAGAATTTGCTAAAGATAAGGATAGAGTGTAATGAGGTCGACTGGATGGAACTAGCTGAAGATAAGGATAGGATGTAATGAGGTGGACTGGATAGAACTAGCTGAAGATAAGGATAGAGTGTAATGAGGTCGACTGGATATAACTAGCTGAAGATAAGTATAGGATGTAATGAGGTGGACTGGATATAACTTGCTGAAGATAAGGATAGGATGTAATGAGGTGGACTGGATAGAACTTGATGAAGATAAGGATAGAGTGTAATGAGGTCGACTGGATAGAACTAGCTGAAGATAAGGATAGGATGTAATGAGGTGGACTGGATAGAACTAGCTGAAGATAAGGATAGGATGTAATGAGGTGGACTGGATAGAACTAGCTCAAGATAGGGCTAGGGTGTAATGAGGTTGACTGGATAGCTTCAGATAGGGATAAAGGTGGCGTACTTTTGTAAGTGCGGTGATGGACTTTCGACTTCCTAATGCAGAGATTAAGTAAGTAATGAGTAGTGACAAAACACATTTTTGGACACAATAAATAAACTATTGCATCAGTAGATCCATTTAGTAAATTTTTATACAGTGATCTCGACGGTTTTTGAATATTTGTCATTGATATTGGTGGAATTTGAACCAAAACGTTTTAAACGAAGAAAAAAGTGCGTGCTACTTGAATTCTGCGGTGTTTATGATATACAGTATATTCCAGAACTAAAGACATATTTCATTATTTTTAGATAAAGAGGTTTTATTTGTTATAAAAAATGCAACCTTAACTAGAAATATCTTCCATTATACTTTGAGGTAGAGAGATATAATATAACTAAGTGAGATATGTACAATGAGAAAGAAAATAGTAATATTTATTATTTACACCGCATTGGAGAATTGGAAAAAGATAAAATAATAGTATAGAAGGTATACAAAATATAAAGAAAGAATGTAATTTATCAAGGCAAAAGATAATATAAGATGAAAATGAACGGAATAAACAGAAATATAGATGTTAGGTAAAGATAAATAAATAAAGTGATAAGATAAACGATGTGGGAGAGACTATACGATATGTAGTCGAGAAATGTAGAAAGAAAGAGGAAGAAAGACATGCGGATAGAGTTAGACAAATAAAAAGAGAGTGTCTGAAAGAAAGAGAAAAAAAAGGTTAGAATATAAAATCCCCTTATGACAAGTAATGAATTAGGAAGCCTATATACAAGAATTTAGAAAAGTTGGCGAGATTTTTAACCCTTTAGCGGTCCGTGGTCAATATTTTAACCACAGTCTTAAGGTTCAAAATCTCTTGGCACCTATATACGAAACTCAACTTTCTTGGTTTAGTTGTCTACTGGTATGCTCTCTGGTCAATATATGAACCTCTATATAGTTACACTATTTCCCAACAGAGAGTATCAGTTATTGTGGTCGAATATTCAACCATTTGCTCATCTATGTGTTCGCTTGTGGCTTTTCTTTACACTTGTTGATGTAAGTATGAATTTTTTTTATTTATATTTTAATAATTACTGAAGTTGTCATTTGCTATGATTATATAAATAATAAATTATTGATTGTGTATAATTAACACACTTTTGCAACCATATTAGTTGGAATATTTACACTTCATTCTCACGATGGCTTACTAACCTCACTTTTTAGAAATTTTTGTTGTTTTTTTGAATATTATTTGCTAAATATTTGAAAAGATAATTTAAAAAATTAAAATGGAATTGAGGAATAGAATATATATAGAATGTATTTCATAGGTTCCACATGCCTTTGGTGTTTCGGCAGACTTGTTATAGACAAAACAATGTGACTGCTACACTTTTTTTTAGGTTACATGAAGTAGTAAATTATAAGCAATAATACGCTAGAGTATAGTGTGCTATATTTTGGTAGTGTTTACTTTTTTTTTACTTTACTTTGGTAATGCTTACTTTTAATAAACATTTTTGTGAAATAAATTAGTAAAAATTACAAAAATATAAAATATATAAAAATGAAGCAGAAAAAATTGAAACATATTTAAAAAAAATCTAATTTGCGCATTTTTTAAACTTTTATTTAGATTATGTCGTCGAGGGCTCTGAATGATCTGGATATAGCTAGTTATCTTAACGAAATTACTGAACAGCAGGCCATTGATTCAGACTATGATGGGGATTCAGATGCTGAAGATAATCTCACATTTTCATCTGTGCAATCATCTTGTTCGTTCACTGGGTTACAACAAGATACCAATACTGAAGGTAACAAAGAATCATCATCAGATCAGGTACGGCAAGTTCCATTACAGCCAGAAAGTGAGTCGGACATTGAAGAAAATTTCTGCAGTATTTCAGCTGAAAATGAAATGAAATTTTTTAAAACTATAAAAGATCCTATCAATTACAGTAATAGTACTTTTGATCAACAATATGGACCAAGGGTTATCGTGAACTTATTTTCTCCAATGGCAATTTTTTTTATATTCTTTACTGAAAATGTTTTTAATAATATAATCACAGAATCAAACAAATATGCTGTGCAAAATGGAAATAATCTTGATCTTACATTGTATGAATTGAAAGCTTTTATTGGTATGCTAATTATTATGGGGTTTCACAGGCTTCCTTCTATTAGACTGTACTGGTCATCTGATCCAAATTTTCATGTAGCTAGAATTGCAAATGTTATGTAACTAAAAAGATTTTTAAAAATTTTAAGGTATGTTCATCTAAATGACAATGAAAAAATGCCAAAGCCAAATGAGCCAAATTTTAACAAATTATACAAATTAGAACCACTAATTTCTCATCTGAACAAAGTTTTCAAGAATGCTTTTAACCCCAGTCAATATCTTTCCGTTGATGAAAGCATGGTTGCTTTCAAAGGCAGATCAAGTATAAAGCAATATCTACCCATGAAGCCAGTGAAACGTGGTTTCAAAATATTTGTAGTGTGTTGTGCGGTAAGTGGCTGTATGTTAAATTTTAAAATATATGAAGGTAAAACAACAAATGCGGAGGAAGAAGGTACTTTGGGTGAAAGGCTTGTTTTAGGATTTGGTACACTATTCGAACATCTTGGTTATTGTCTATTTTTTGATAGATTTTTCTCGAGTTTGCCATTGTTTGCAAAATTGCTAAATCGTGGTCTGTTTGGTTGTGGGACTATTCTCCAGACAAGAATTTTTTTTCCAAAACAACTACTTGCTACTGATAAGGAACTGACATATGGACAGTCAGATACTGTCATGGCAAATGATATTTCTGTCACAAAGTGGAAGGACAGAGGTTCAAAGGCTGTGGTTGTAGCTAGTAACATGCACAACCCCGCAGTGAAGTCTGTGGTTACCAGGAGAAATAAACAAGGAAGGAAAGAAAACATAACTTCTCCTAAGCCAGTTGCTGATTATAACAACTACATGGGTGGGGTAGATAAATTTGACTAGTACCATTCTTACTATGAAATATCATGGAAATCAAGGCGCTGGTGGTTGAAAATCTGGTATTACCTTGTTGACGCTGCGATTGTAAATGCATATATTTTGTATAAAGAAACAAATTCTCTAGCAGACCGTGGGAAACCTATGTCTCACCTTGTTTTCAGAAGTACTCTAGCCAATGAACTTATTGGAGATTTTTGTTCTAAGAAAAAAAAGGACCTGAACCTAAAGTGCAACAATTTGAAAATATCTCTAATCATATGCCTGTTCTAGGTACACCAAGACGATGTGCAATGTGTAGCACATGTGCTAAACCTAAAAGAAGCAAGTTGACCTGTAATACATGTAAGGTTGCTCTATGTAAAGGATGTTTTTTTCAATATCACAACAGAAAATGATCATGTTATTACAATTAAAATAAACAGCTATTTTTAGTTTTACCAATGTTTTTATGAAGATATATTATTCATGAAATTGAGTTTATCCTGCAGTGTAGTTTTGTGTTACTTTTGAATTTTTTGCAATGTTCTTTATTTTTTAAATAGCTAATTTTTGTATTAGTAATGTAAGTATGCTTTTGTTAGTTGTTTACCATTTTTTATAAAAAATAAATTGAAATCTTTATTTTATTTATATTTTATCAACCATGGTCAATTTATTGACCAATTGAACTTTAGTGTCCTAACAAAACCCTAAACAGTCTGTGGTCAAAAATTTAACCACACATTTTATTCAGTATTTCGGGTGAAAGATGAAATATTACAAAATTAGCTCTTTCTGATGTTCACACAAGTACTCGAGCATTGTAATATATATGTATTATAATATTTATTGAAAAAAAAAGTTTTGCCCTATAAAAGGAGATATATCCCGGAAAATAAAGTGAGTAGGAGAAAGTGTCTTATAGAGAGACAGGAATGAACGAGAATATAAAATCAGGAGAAGGAGACACGAAAGAGACAGAATACAAAGAGAGAGATCAGAGTGAGAAAATAGCCCATTTTGACCTTGAACACGTTTGCGGATCGGGAAGGTAGGTAGTGGCCTTGATAGCCATTATTAGACTTTTTACTGCGGCTGTGCCGACAATACGTGGTCCCAACAACCATTAGGCTTCCAGGATCCAGGTCTACCAACTGATTTCATTTTTAACACAGCGCCTTGGCCTGTTTACTTTATCAACACATTAAATTTACCAAACAGATACTTTTTTTAGCACTGCATCTTACTACCCGTTTGGTTTATGGGTTTATGTACTAATTACACTAATGGTTTAGGCATTAGGAAGGTTGTATTTATAATAAGTGCACCCACATTTGCGTGGAAGGTGAGCAGAAAACCATTTAGGAAAACTATTCCTCCAGTTAACCCGACCGAGATTCAACCCCGATTTCTCCACCTCAGGCAGTCTAGCCCAACACGAGAGTTGCGTGATAGACCACGCGGCCACCAAAGGTGGTAATTCTCTTTATTGACGGTGTAAGGGTGTAGGAAAATCATTTATTTAGGGGGTTCGGACACCCCCAACCCTTCCCTTTCTTTCAAACTTATAATAGTTAGCAAATAATGTTATGAATAAGTAGGTA
Source organism: Timema douglasi (assembly GCA_901482245.1). Taxonomy (NCBI): domain Eukaryota; kingdom Metazoa; phylum Arthropoda; class Insecta; order Phasmatodea; family Timematidae; genus Timema; species Timema douglasi. The sequence continues at coordinate 54,386 of CABEEJ010000248.1, read as the reverse complement.
TGTTGAGATAATGAGTTGATGAGGATAGTTAACCTCCCTACATAAGCTACCAAATACACTTCTGACAGTTGTTCTGTTATTTAAGCTGCTCTTTTCTTAAGGTTATTCCTCAAGTGAAATTTTATAGGTGAAAGCAAAAATGTTTGCCTCATTTTCTAAGACCCCACTTAATTGGCTCATTCCAAGAAACCGCCTTTGTTTTTCAATACCATATGAATGTATGAGAAAAGAAGTACACTATTTGAAATATTGGCAGAGCTAATTTAACAGTTGGAAGTTTTATGAGGTGTATTTTGAAGATGGATATTAAAATATTCATTACAAAATATTTGTTTGTTGAAATATACAATTAAAACTGTTGTAGCAGTGAAAAACTTAGGTTTTTATATGTACTTGAGGACGTCCAACCAATTCCAGGGGGGTCCTGTTAATCTGAGGGAAGGGTCAGGACCCCCGCACCCCGAACTTTCTACGCCCTTAATTGAGGGTGTGGATATAAAGGACGCAAGAAATAGTCAGTGTTTTTGCAGTTTTTATATCAAAACTTTTATTGGACAAAATAAATCAAATATTACTTCAGTACAAATATAGAATTTAATATTATTCACATAGTGACAACATTTTGTCATCATTTAAAAAGTTTCATCTAATGCTGCTATGCTCTTGACAGATATTCAAGAACTGTTGATATCACCAGTTGGTGAAAATTTAATTCTATGTTTATACTGAAGCAGTATTTTATTTATTTTAGCCAAAAAAAGTTTTGTTATAAAAACTGCAAAAAACACTGGCCTTTTCTCGCATTCCCTACATTACCACCTTAAACCATATCGGTGGACACGTGGACTAAACGTCTAACTCGTTTATTCTGGTGTACCACTGGTAGAAAGGCTTTGTGATAAAAAAAATATTTAGTGGCACGTGGTACACAATAGTATGTCGCATAACTCCTGGAATACTTCACCTAAACCTGGAGGTACGCGTACCACACTTTGGGAAACCCTGATATAAACTATCCTCATACTTACCCTTGGTCTTCAACAACCCCTATCAAATGGTCTAATGCGTCACTCTCGTAATATACTAGATTGCCGAGTATGGGTAGATCAGGGTTCGAATCTCTGTTCGGTGTACTAGGTTTTTCCCCCTTAAACGTTCTCCCAGTCTATCTCCCCGCCACCTCGGGTGCACACTATCGAAATTCAAGCTTACTCATCCCTTACACCATGCGCGTCCAACCGCTCCTGAACTGAGGAATGCATACGTTCTTGGGGAATTGGCTGGAAGCCATACATGAATGAAATTTATAGGACCAAATATAGTAAAATAAATAACCTAATTTGTTTTTTATTTCTGCAATTTGAAGTATTTCACTTTGATCTGGCGGGATGCACAGAAGGTACTCGGAGGGCCGCAAGTGGCCTGTGGGCCACGGGCTATCTATGCCTGTCTTACACATTAGCGTAATTAGTGGGCCTACACGTGCGTGTAACCAGGAAGGATAGTATAGCACGCAGTGACAAATAAAAAATCAACATGATTGAGTGGGCAAGAAAAATAAATATTAAAATATTAAATGATGAATCTACCTATAACTAGTTTCAAATTCGAGGTAATCCATTTTCTCAGGGTCCCTTCTCTCCCCTACCGAAGTGCGCCAGTCTGCGGATCGCTCCCAAAGTTCCGTCCAATAGCTGCAATGGGAAGGAGGTGGAGTGGGGTGGAATAAGATTAATTAGCTGGCCCATAGCTCGACAGAGCCCAAACAGATACAGTACTGTCCTGTTGTAGAGCGGCCGGGTCAGCCCATGTATCACTGGCAGGATAATGTTGGGCCGTTTGGGTATTTTTTAAAAATAGCTTTCTGGCCAGGCCTCAGCTGGGGGGAAAGGTAGCGTCGCGGAGTGAATTCAGTGAGGCTAGTCGTGGTACAGGTGATGTTTGGGGTGGGAGGAGGTCGTGAGAAGAGATGTACATTTTTTTACGTAATGCTACGACGATCACTGCATTCAAATATCAAGAACCTAATCATGATTTTAAAAAAATAATTCTGCTACCCTTTAAATTTATATTGACCGCATCTGCAGTCTAGTTGTCAGCGCTTCTGGCTACAGATCCAGAGATCCTAGGTTCGATCCCCATCACTCCCAGGTTTTTCTGTAAAGCAATGTATCTGAAACGGGATCAATTCAACTTTACGAGGACAAGTGAGTAAGCTACTTGAATGAAAAAGTAGCGGCTCCGGTCCAGAAAATTGAGATCACGGGCAAAATTATTCGTTGTGCTGACTCCATGACACTCTGCCCGCAAATGTTGGCACTATCTTCGCCAACATACGGTGGCCGCTCGGTCAGTATAGCTCGCATGCGGGGTGTAGGCATGGAGTTTTTTTTTAAATCAATTATGTTATGGTATTTTCCATGGGATGGGTCTTTAGAATCTTTGAAACCGCGAATTCTTAAGGATATTTGCGATTCAAAAATCTGTCTTTTTTTAAAAATTCCTAATTAATTATTTTATATCTATTATAAGTCCAACATAATAATAGGATAAACCTAATAACCGAACCCTTGACCATCAATTTACCACTTAAATCTGAATGAAGAGTCACACTATTCCAAAGTATTAGCATACTATTAAGTACAATTTTGGTACGAAGTAAGGCCTTCCAGAATTGATTTACAGCCCAAATTATGGTACAGACTTCTTTCTTAATTAGTTGGGAGTTTTGTGGAGAGTCGAGCTTTTGAGATGGGAAATTCTAGAATTATTCTGTACCACAGCATTTTTTATTATGAACGTTTTACCGCAAACTTGTACGGACGAACTTTAAATTTCCTAATTGTCGATCCCTACTCTTCAAAAGTTCCCAACTTCATAACTCATCAAACATTGAAAGCGATACCTTCTGTAGTAGATTGTATTGAAAGATTAATTGATCAAGTAGGCTGGTAGCGCCATTGCCACTGCTTACTAGTTTTAAGGTTACTACTACTGGCCTATTAGACACTTGTAGCCTTAAGGTGCGGCAGAAGGGAGTGCGAGTAGTTTTACCATTTTTATAGCATTGATTTTTTTGGCCAAAATAAATCCAATATTTCTCCAGTAACTACATAGAGTTTAGTTTTATGCATATGCTAATATCAACAACTCTTGAATATCCGTCAAGTGAGTCCTGGAATTTTGTCAAAATTCTTTCTCTTATTTAAAAAGTTTTGACAAAATTCCAGGACACCCTTGACATATTCAAGATCTGTTGATATTAGAATGTGTAGAAAACTAAGTTCTATGTTGTTACTGGAGAAATATTGGATTTATTTTGCCCAAAAAATTTCAATGCTATAAAACTGTAAAAATACTGGCGCTCCCTTCTGACGCACCTTAAGAAAGTTAGGTAATGTTTTAAGTTGATCACTTGATAAATCCTGGAGTTTTTACGAGCTGAAACTTGATAATTTTTCTACACGCAATTACGGTGAATGTTAAAACAAATACATTAACATTTGTGACTTGAAACATTCTTCATTAAAAAAATACTATAAAAATATAGTTGCCTTAAACTTCGATTGAAGGCCCAATTATCACCTCATATCATACCTTTTTCCAGGGAAGAGCCTTT